>OV651835.1:2822103-2858879 GCA_927349885.1 Psylliodes chrysocephalus
TACCGTAGAAAGTTCGCTAACTTTTAACTTAACAACTTAAGGCGTTACGGTCAGCTAATAAGATAATTCTAAGTTAAGCATATGATAACTGTCTATTTTATATTTATCTTTTTAATAAATGAATGGACTAATACCCATTATTTGTAAACTAATAATTCTACTTTTATTTCCTTTTAAACTTCTAGCAAAAATGACTGGACATGATTACTTACATTTCCTCGAGTACAACTTATTTGATGTGTTAGATGTTCCTTTAATTATTAGAGTTGGTATGTGGTATTTGGCTAAAATAACCGGCGAATGGGAACTATATAGAACCATACGCACCTGTTATAACATAGCTTTACGAAAAGTCAACAGAGAGTCTTGGGGAAGGCACTGTGAGGAGATAGCGAGCACTCAAGAATGTGCCAGGCTCCAAAAAATTTTCTCAAAAGACACACAACACACAATAAACACCCTTAATAATGAACTTGGAGAGTACACGATTACAGGAAAGGAAACAGTAAGGGAACTCTTCAGGGTTCACTTCCCTGGTGCACAAACCATAGCACACACATCGGATAACCGGAATCTAAACAGACTGGAAGCTCATAATAGAGCCAACAGGGAAGATTGGAGGATAGCCAAACAAGTGGTGAACTATGATAAACTGAAATAGGCAATTAGCTCATTCGAACCATATAAATCACCGGGCATGGACGGGATTTATCCAATAATGTTACAAAGAGGTCCTGACATTTTATACAGCAGACTCTGTAACATACTCAGAAGTAGCCTGGCCTTTGGACACATACCAAAAGCTTGGAGAAATATTAGTGTAACTTTTATACCGAAACCTGGGAAAATGGGACAGGAAACGGCAAAGTCCCTAAGACCAATAAGTCTTATGTCCTTCGTACTTAAGACTTTGGAAAAACTGCTAGATAGGCATATTAGAGACGGGTTATTGGTTCAAAGGCCAATATACCAAGACCAATACGCCTATAGTGCAGGGAAATCAACTGAAACAGCTCTTCATCAACTAATGAAAAGGGTGGAGAACACACTGGAAAACAAGGAGGTAATGCTGGGAGCATTCTTGGATATCGAGGGTGCATTTGACAATACCTCCGTTGAATCGATCATTAGATCTCTCAAACACAGAGGAATCGAGGACACATGCGTGTCCTGGATCGACTCTATGTTAAGGGAGAGAACTATACACACAACCCTTATGGGAGAGACAACAGCGGCACGGGTAGCGAGAGAATGTCCACAGGGTGGAGTGCTGTCTCCACTTCTGTGGAACCTTGTAGTGTACGGGCTGCTTAGGGCTCTCGAAGATAAGGGACATAGAACCCTGGGACATGCCGATGATCTAGTGATCATGGCACAGGGAAAATACAACACTATAGTAAGAGATCGAATGCAAGAGGCTCTAAATATAGTAACAAAATGGACAGAGGCGGAAGGACTAAACATAAGCCCAAACAAATCTGACATAATTGAATTCACCGCAGGAGGAAATTGAAGGGACTAGCTTAAGGGGGAGGTAAAATATCTCGGGGTTATGATTGACTCGAGACTTACCTGGAACCAGCATCTAGAAAGAACCACAAGGAGAGCGGAAACCTCATTAATGATGGCAAGGCGATCCTTTGGAAAAAACTTGGGGTTAAAACCAGACATGGTATATTGGATTTATAACATGGTGGTGAGATCCATAATAACATACGCAGCTTTGGTGTGGTGGCCAAAGACACAGCAAAGAAAAGCAATAACGAGGCTTAGCAAGGTACAAAGACTTGCCTGCCTCGGAATAACGGGGGCAATGAAAACAACCCCCACTGCTGCAATGGAAGCACTAATAGGACTCCCACCTCTTCACTATGTGATACAAGGGGGGGCAAGATTAGGTGCTTAAAGATTAGGGAATACACTGGGAAATCTTGACATTAGGCCAGGACACATGAGTATCTCAAGGTTAGTGACAGGAGACGTGCTAGACATGAGATCAGACCACTTAACCAAGAGGTACTCTTTTAATACTCCCTTTGAGGTTTTAATACAGGAAAGAGCGGAGATCACCATAAGGGAGCCCAATGCCGAACGACAGGAACAAACCTGGTATACAGACGGGTCTAAGACTGCGGAAGGCACTGGGGCAGGAGTATTCTCTAAAAACCCCTGATACTAACCATAGCTATGCTATAGGAATACATTCCTCAGTATTTCAGGCCGAGGTATACGCAATTTTGCAATATGCAAAAACGAACAATGAAAGAGCTGTCGAAAATCAGCATATTCAAATAATTTCAGACAGCCAAGCGGCACTTAAGGCCATATCGAGTCAGAAAGTTACGTCGAGGCTGGTATGGGAATGCATCGAAGAACTAAGAACACTGGCAGACCGAAATAGAGTAAAACTATTTTGGGTGCCAGGTCACAAAGGGATCGAAGGCAACGGAAAGGCTGACGAACTTGCAAAAAGAGGGTCAGAAGAAACACCGGAATCAGACACAACCCCAGGAGTACCAAAACGTACAGTCCGGGGTTTTATAAATGACTTGATTCAGGAACAACATATCAACTATTGGGGAAGCACCCCAAAACAGGAACATGGAAAAGCCTTCATAGGCAGACCATGTCCCAAAATAACTGGAGAACTACTCTTAATGAATAGGAACCAGTTGAAAGTGATAACAGGGTTCATGAGTGGGCACGCCCCAGTAAAGGGACACTTGAACAAAATTGGCATGTAAGATGGGCAACTCATGTGCCGACTATGTCACAAGAAACCAGAAACAGCCAAACACATACTGTGCGAATGCGAAGCTCTAGATCACAAAAGACAGGCTCTTTTTGGACAACCCCAGGTTGATCCAACAACGTATAGAACCCATTCACCCAAGGATCTGTACTAACTTGTACAAGGTACAAAGGTGATAGAGTGGGTACTATGAACTAACATGGGGTAAAACACAATAAGCCAATAGGCTTCAGTGTTATTCGGAGACACATAGTAAGACGAGCCCAGGAGAGAAAAAAAAATGTGGTATTTGCAAGACAACTTATCCAAGATGGTTCTCCTATGAACTCAAACAACTGATTTTAGAAAATAAAAAAGCACATATCAAATGTAAGTCTTAGAAGTCACAGGTGAACTACTTACATTTTTCCAATTTGCGTGCTTGCTGCAAAATATTAACTAAGCAATGTTACGACAATTACATGGTCAATATCAATTAACAGCTCACTTCGAATTCCGCTTGTTTTTGGAATTACATAAACAGTCGCAAGAAAACGAATAACATCCCTGAATCTGTTAAATTAAACACCACAGAAGGAAATAACGGCCAGGAAATTATAAATTTATTTGCTGATTTCTTTAGTGCTAATTACAATAAAGATCAAATACCATTGCAGCAACTTGCTAGTTCTGGTACTACTAATGCCAATATTTCAACTCCATTAATGAAGCTTAAATTAGAGGAAGTATTTAATGGTATTTGTACTCTCAAAGATAAATTTATAATTATGCGTTCCATTACAAATAATATTTAATATATCTTTGTCATCATCGACGTTTCCAACCTTTTGGAAAAACAGCTATGTGACGTCAATACATAAGAGTGGATCTAAAAATGATGTTAAAAACTATCGTCCAATTTCCATACTGTTTACCATACCAAAGTTGTTTGAAAAGCTTATCGACTGTTATTTACGTTGGCATTGTAAAAATTTAATCAATAGTCATCAACATGGATTTATAGAGGGAAAATCAACTACAACCCATTTATTAATTTATCATCATGATATCGTTACAACCCTTGAATCGCATTCGCAGTTGCATGCAATTTATTTAGATTTTATCGGTTCAATCATAATTTAATACTATCTAAATTGAATTTTTTTGATGTTCCCCTATTCGCTCCGTGCGAAGTCATGGAAAGGGAAGCAAAAGCGATACTAGCGCTAGCTGCGGATAATTCGTGCATTTTAGGGGGATATTTTGTAATTTTGGCATATCAAATACACGTATACATTTTACTTTTTTTCAAAAAAGTAGGTAAAAACAACACAATAAGCAACCGGAGTTGCTGTGTTGAAAATTGTACAAATACTAGCAAAAAGAAACAGTGAAACTTATATAACAAATTTCACTAACAAAGTGGAAATTAAATCAAAGAAATAAATGGATAGGTGTACAATAAGAAGAAAAATTACCTTTATTTTTGTGATAATAACAGTAATGCTGGAAATAGTAGACATCAGAAACTAGAAAGTTTTTAAATAAACAATAAGTTATCATTTTACGATGTTCTTTAATATCCCTTTATTCTTAAATGTTCATTCAGCAAGGACTAGATTTCAAGATTTCTGCCGTTGATTATAATATTTGGCTGGTATGCAATTTTGTGACTTACTGATCGGAAACCAGTTTTAATCATTCATTCTATGTTTTCTTTAGAACAAAAATGAAAATATAAGTAGCGATCCTTTTTATACATTTTAACTTCACGCTATTATAAATGGTTTCTTCAATGACAACTTATTAGACTTAGGCAACTTCTCATACATTTTCCAGTAAATACTGTTGCCTGCCTATATTTTATTATTGATTTTTAATGATTATACATAATTTTCTTCAATTTAAGCGTGAAAAATATATAATAATAATAAATTAATGTTTTAATTGTTTTATAAATCCATATACTTTTATTAAAACTAACATATATACTTTTTATTTACGAATTCTATTAAAAATTGTATTTGTCAGTATAGGCAGAAATACTCCTTTAATACCAAAACAAATTGGCGCTGCTGTCGCGCACGGAGCGAATACTTAATTAAGTGGTTAGAAAGTTACTTGCTTGACAGATCTCAAATTGTACGTATTAAGAATTTTTATTCATATGATATCAGGGTTTCATCTGGAGTCCCGCAGGGTTCTTATTTGGGTCCACTTTTATTTAACTCGTTTGTAAATGATTTATATGACAACATTAAGTTCTGTAAGTTCCTCTCATTTGCTGACGATCTTAAATTGTATATTGAGGTAAATAAACTCGATGATTGTATTCTACTACAGAGTGATATTGATATAGTATGTAATTGGTGTTTAAATAACGACATTTAGTAGCAAGCCAAAGACAAGAATCTCACCGAGCTTAGGTAAATATGCGACAGTATTCCAGGCAGAAATAGCAGCTATACATCATTGCGCAAAAAAGGTATTAAGACAGAAGGTAAATGGAAAAACCATTGTCATATACTCAGACAGTCAAGCGACGTTAAAGGCACTCAGTTCCATGCAGGTACAGTTAAAGCTTGTGTGGGACTGTTTGGAAGCCCTAACAGAGCTGGGTAGTCAAAACAGACTAACCTTAGCCTGGGTACCAGGCCACAGAGGACATAAGGGCAATGGAGAGGCTGATTTACTAGCCCGAGAAGGAGCCTCAAAGGCTCTTATTAGCCCAGAACCCTTCTGTGGTGTAACAAAAACAACCATCAGAACATGCACAAAGCAATGTATGTTTAAAAAATCTCAGGAGTGGTGGAAAAACTCTCCAGGACAGACACAGGACAAAGAGTTCATAAGTGGACCATCGGCTAAACTCACCGATCATCTACTAAGCCTTAATAGGAAAAATACTAGAGTACTAGTAGGTCTATTAACAGGGCATTGTAGGCTTAACAAACAAATGTATAATATCGGTTTGAAAAAAAAGAATTTTTGCCGATTCTGTCAGGAAGAGGAGGAAACGGCAGTACACGTATTGTGCTACTGCGAAGGTCTAGCAAGACTGAGATTCCTTACACTTGGAGAAGAAAAACTAAGGGCAACTAGCTATACCGGAGAACTACTTCCCAGTCTATGGAGTCTAATACAAAAGACCGAATTGGACAAGTTTCTCTAAATAACGATTTAAAGATATCCACAATCGATCTGAAAAGGTCGAGGTGGGGGAGGCCACGTGGCCCACAGTCCTAATTAAATCTAATCTAACTAACGACATGCTATTGAACCCTAATAAATGTTACAGTTTGATATTCTGTAAGCTTAAAACAGCAATTATCTCTGATTACACTTTTGATATTAATCCAATACAAAAAGTTCAAGAAATCCGTGATTTAGGCGTTGTATTTGATAGCAATCTTTCCTTTGTTCCTCATATAAACTCAGTCATTTCAAAATCACTACAGTTACTTGGTTTTTTTAATAGAAACTCTAAAGACTTGAGTATTGTAGCATTAAGAACCTTATTCTTAGCCTATGTTAGATCCACACTTAAATATGCATCTGTTGTTTGGTCTCCGCATTATTAGGTGCATATTCAAAGACTGGAAGCTCACAGAATGGATTACGCACAGGGTACTTACGACTATGAAACGATTGTAAGACTTTTAAACCTTGAATTTTTATTTAAAGAAGATGTGTTAATGACATACCTATTGTTTTTTCATAAAGTGTTATCAGGTAAAGTAAACTGTAACGATATATTATCGTCGTTGCCATTTCGTGGACCAGCTAGGTTAACACGTAATGTAGTTCTGTTTGAGCTTCCACAGCATAGAACAAACTACAGTTATTTTAATCCCTTATCTAGAATTATGCGCCTTTGTAATAATTATAACTGTGACATAATAGGAACCTGTTACAATAAATTTAAGAGACAACTCTGTTTGTCACGCCCTAGAATAAGTTAGAACTGTGGGTATATTTCAATTGTTTTTTTTTTTTAATTTAATTTAATTTAATTTAAATTTGTTTCTTGTTTTAATTTAAATTTATTTTTAATTTTACCTTTCACTTGTTTTTTTTTGTTATTTTAGTTAGGTTAAGTTGATACTTTATTATTTTATAAATGTATATATTGATATAAATTCCTGACGTCATCAAATTTATTATCTAAATTAAACGATAGTGGGGTGGTGAAGTGCCTGGAAAGTAAAATTTAAGTTAAAAATCAAAATGTCGGAGTTTTTGTTGATTTGAAAAGAAATTGTTAATGAAAAATAAAAATTGTCCAAAAGCTTTTTTTGATTGTATAATATTTTGAATTTGTTTTGGAAAAGATAAAATAAACAAGAATATATAAAAAGGTAAAAAGTAGATTTTATTGCAAAGTTTAGAGAACAGATAGAGCAGTGAGAGGAATCGAGGCAGACAGAGGAAACAAGCAGTCCAAGAAAGTAGATGGTGAGCAGAGGAGACAAGGGAGTTAAACATAGAAGAAAAGAGAAGTTTAATTTTAATTTAAGAGGAAAGTGTAGCAGATAACAGAAGTAGCAGGTTGGAGTACAGAGGAGGATCAGGAGAAGTAGGAGAAGCAGGAGAAGCAGGTGAAGCAGAAGAAGCAGGAGAAGTAGGGAAAGCAGGGCCCCTAAGAAAAATAATTAAAAAATAAAAAATAAAATTATTATAATTTGGTTTTTAATCTTATATTGTAAATTTTTTAGAGCCGAACCATCTTTTTTTAAGAGTCTGGGCAAATTTATAAAAAATCAATATACAGGGGGTTCTATATCAAGTGTCGCAACGTGGAGCATTATTTCTAGAGGGAGAACAAAATTTTGGATATTTGTAATTTTGGAATTTGGAAGGAAATTGGTAAGATTGTTTATAATTTTTTTATTTGAATTGTTGATTTTGGTATATTTTTTTTATATAGAGAGGGTAAATATATTGCATGTGTGTGATGTTTGTATGGTTTAGAAGATAAGATGAGGAATACATTGACAGGATATAAAGTTTAGAAAATATGGGTGGGATTTAAGTACGGGGAAAGTAACATTAAAAGCCAAGTGTATCGTAGAATATAAAGTATTAAAGTTGTGAAAGTTCAAAAGTGATATATTACATATAAGTAATATCTTAGATATAGTGATAAGTTGTATATAAGATAAAGTAATATACTAGATGGACTTACGAGGAGGAAAGAAGGTTAGTTTGATGGAAGAACGGGAGAGAGATGATGAGAGTGTATGTCAAGTACGACAAGGAGATATGGAACACCAAAATATAGGAAATACAATTTTTGAAGAAAAAAATAGAGAAACAGTACAAAATCAGGACAATACAGCGACATTAGGAAAGAAGATTGTCGAGAAAGAAGGAAGGAATTTGGAAGATTTTATGCAAGTGCTCATTGAAAAAATGGATGAAAACAGTAAGGAAATGGATGAAAACAGTAAGAAAATGGATAAAAACAGTAATAAAATGGATGAAAACAGGAAACAAGATAAAGAAGAAATAATGGAGAAAATGGATGATTTAGAGGAAAATAGTAAGAAAATGGATGAAAATAGGAAACAAGATAAAGAAAAAATAATGAAGAAGTTTGAGGATTTTCAAAAATACACTGACGAAAAAATTCAAGAAAATAAGAAGAATATAAGAATAGAAATGATAGGAAGAATAAATGAAGTAGAAAATGAACAAGATAAGAAATATAAAACAATAACAGAAAAGGGAAAGATTTAAAAAATAGATTTATACAGTGATAGACAGTGTTAAAACAAGTGTAAATAAAAACGATGGTAGGATATCGAATTTGGAGAAAGTAAAGGAAAATATCAAAGAAATAGAAGAAGAATATAGTCAGAAGTTGAATAAGTAAAGAGGTAATTTGGAAAAACAATTATCCAACAAAAGGGATTTAAAGCTATTAGAAATAAAAAAAGAAGTAAACATAAACCAAGACAATAGAAACAAAACGAAAAGAAATAAGAGGGAATGTAAAATAAGAAATGGTAATCTTGAAAAAGAAGAAAAGAGAAAATATAAATGGAAAATAAAACTAAAAATACGGAAAATGAAAGAGGATTATAAAAATAAGACATTAGCAAGAAAGTACATAATCAAAGAAGAATGGAGAATCATAACCAAAAATAGGAGATTGACTGAAAAAGAAAAAGTCAGAAACAAAGTAAAAGAAAAAGTACAAAGAAAGCTTCAAAAGAGGATTAAAGATGTAAAATTTAAAAAGAAGAACATAAGGCTATGGAAAACGGATTCTTAAAAATAGAAAATAATATAGAATGTACAGCATAGGATAGGATAATTAATAGTGAAATATAATAGGAATAATATTTAGGAAATTAAATAAATAAATTCAAATAAATTAATGGATAAAATAATATAACAATTATAAACATAAATATAATAAGTAAATTTATAAAAAATTGATATACTGGGGTTTCTATATCAATATATTATAAAAGGCTGTATGCCCGTTTAAATAAATAAATAACACCCCTGTCCATTATTCCATAGCAGTACGAAATCGTCGATGGATTGGACGAGGAAGTGAACATCTATTACCTGCACGTAGTCCAGATTTAAACTCTCTAAATTTTTACTTCTGGGGTTATATTAGGACTCTAGTTTATTCTGGCCCTACTGTTAATACCAGAAATGAATTGTGGCAAAAAATAGTAATAGCGGCTGTTATTTGACAAGACCATTCATTCTTCGCAGTTAGAAGATTATTTCTTAAAAAGATGTAAAAAATAGATCGAAGTAAATGGTGGATATTTTGAACAAATAATTTGAAATGAATTTTTCGCTTTTGATATTGTTCTTAGTTTTATAATTAGTTATTTTTGAATCTTTTTTTTCATTTATGTTGTCACATTTTTGCATTGTTTCAGTATCTACAAAATATTTAATGAAGTTCTGCATTAATTTGTTATAATATATGTATTATTTTTAGATTTAACATCATCAAAATAAGAAATTTTGGAGTAATCCATACATTTGCAGTACTAACTTTAAATTAAAGTAAAACTTTTTTAAATAAAATTGAACGCTTTTCAAAATAATTAATTATTTTTAAAAAATGTTCATTCTTAAAAAAAATCTGAAGTAAATACTAGATTGCCACGCCAGTTTAGAACGCCCTGTACATCTAATACAACAAAAAGGTGGTATTCGTAAGTATCACCCAAGAAAACTTTCACAAAACTCGTAAAAATCCATAATCAATAATAAAACTATTGAAAAAAAAAATATTTTCTCCACACTGCAACTTCTTAAGCAAGCAAAATTCTACTAAGGTAAATTGGCTTTAAAAAACGTATTTTTGTCCATACTAACCACATCTAAAGTTTGGCCCATTCTTTCTCCGATATATTTATTGTCTGCAGAACTAAAATTTTAATGTTGAAATGGGACCTCAAAAAAGTTGCAGTTAGATCTATTTCCACTCTGAAATATTGACCTGTACATTTTGACTGGAACTGCCATACTAACATCATATTTCTCTTTAGAGAAACATGTTAATAATAAAAGTAAAAATAATTCCTAATCTTATAATATTTTATTTACTTACGTATTACGAGTCATCTTTTATTACTTACCTGAAACAGAAAAATAAAAATATTAATTATTATTAACAAAGTGGTGTTATTAATTTATAACAAAATATTTATTTTACATTAGTTTACCTAAATTCCTATTAAAAAGTGTTCGACAATAAATATTTCTAAAGTAAACCATTACCGATAAAGTCCGAGATACGAATCAAGTCCTTAATGACTAAGCAGGACTTTGAATTACATCCAAACTAAAAAAAATAAAAATTATATGATTCAATAATATGTTATTTTTTTCAAGGCTTACTTTAAAAATATTTCTGCAATATTTGATTATAAACTGATTTTTATTTAATACTTTTATGTGTTATTTATATTATAATAAATCATTTAACTTAAAAATGCCATTTAATTTTAAATAACAAACCTTACATCAACTTATACCATCTATACATATAGAATAAGGTAGAGACGACCTAGAGATGGACCTACTTAGCGGCGACTTAGAGTCGTACTTTGATTTATTTGAATTCAATAATTTTGTATTTTAAGTTTTGAAGAGGGGTCAGTCGTGCATCAGCAGGCGAACTGTGTACAGGTGTTGTTTTGTGCACTATCGATGCCATAAGTACTTTTTTTTATAGTTTAGAAAATGTTTCTCAGCTAAATATAAAATTTATATTTATAAAATTGCTACTCTTTTGCGTAATTAGTCTATAGCATAGAATTATGATAAACATGGATGTATCTCATGTCTGGAATAATAATAATAATAATAATAATAATAATAATAATCCGATAGATGATAATAACGTGTGTGAAGTTAGCATCTCAAATCTCAGCATTTCATATTTTAAGTAGAGTTCTTATGGCATCCGATATAGTTCTATAGTTCCTAATACTTTTTAATATTAGTTCTGTAGAATTTAGTACCGAAAACTGTAATTTAAAAAATGAGATGCTATCGGCCGGAAGTTAGCATCCCAATATAATAAATTAAATCAAAAAAAGCCGACGGTAAATCGATAGTTTACGAATAGTTTTAGAGTTCTTGTTGGTTTGTATAGATAAATTGATTAATTTTTTATAGATCTGGACCTCTTAAAATAATTCTAAATCCATGTTCTTTTATTTTATAGCACGACCACTGTACACAATTTTCAACGTTTCTCTCTCTCTAGGCATATTTCCAACAGTCTGGACGACAAGTTATATAACACCAATTTTTAAATCTGGCAACAAATACGAAATAAAAAACTATCAAGGAATCAATATCTTCAGTACTATACCAAAATTATTTGAACATCTGGTTTGCGAACTTATAACATCTTCACTCAACAATATACTCATAGATCAACAATTAGGCTTTAGACGTAAAAGTTCAACATAATAAAATTTATTAACATATTCCGACTACCTGTCAAAGGCCCTTGAAAATGGATAGGAAGTGCATTTTATTTATACTGATTTCTCCAAAGCCTTTGACCGGATAATCATAGAGTTTTAATTCACAAATTGAAAATCTGGGGTAAATGGATCATTTTTAAATTGGTTAAAAAGCTATTTAATTGATAAACGTCAAATTGTACATATTTCAAACTACAAGTCATACGGTATACACGTACCTTCAGGCGTCCCGCAGGGCTCACATCTAGGACCACTACTTTTTAATATATTTGTAAAGGATATTAAATCCTCTTTTCATTATGGTAAATTCCTTTTATTTGCAGATGATCTCAAACTGTACTCTACAGTATCATCTGGCCTTCACTGTATGTCACTGAAGTCTGATTTAGAAAACTTAGTCAACTGGTGTGACTTAAATGCAATGAGCCTAAATTCGGATAAATGTAATGTTATCATATTCCATCGAACTCGTGATACAATTAATTTTCAATATACAATCAGTTCCAATATCCTGGAGAATTGCAACATTATTAGAGATCTAGGGGTCAACTTTGATTCACAACTATCTTTTGTTCCACATATTTCAAATATTATCAACAAATCTCGACAGATGTTAGGATTTCTAAAAAGACCTACTCATGATTTCACAAACATCAACACACTTAAAATCTTATATTGTTCTTTAGTCAGAACCCATTTAGAATACGCTTCATGTGTTTGGTCCCCAAACTATGTCTCATATATTGTTAAATTAGAAAGAGTCCAGCATGTTCTTACGTTATGTGGCTTTTAAGCGTAGTATTGGAGTCGAAGATATCAACTACTCTAAATTGGAGACAGATTTGAATATCCAATCTATTAACAGCCGTCGAAACAAAAAAGATCTCATAATGTTATATGATATATTTAATTCTCGAGTAACTTGTCCTCAATTTTTGCAAGAGATAGGAATTCACGTCCCATCCAGGACAGCCCGCTTAGCAAACATTTTTCAAATACCCTTCCACAGTACGATTTATGGACGTAATACCTTCATTGTTCGTTCTGCTAGGTTCGCAAATACCTACCGTGCTGACTTGGTATATTTTTTACTTATTTTTTATAAATGTATTTAACTGTACTGTAGTATTATTTGTATTTTATCTATTTTAACTATTGTTTGTATTATTTAATTTGTAACCTTATTTTATTATTCGAAATTATACTGTTTATTGCTATACATAACATTGTATTGTAACATTGTATTTAACTAAAAGGGGAATGTCCCGTTAATATAAATATAAATAACAAAATAAATAAATATTTATTATACACATAAATTCTATTATATTATGACAACCTCTAGGATACTAAATTACAATGCTTCTAAATAAAAACTTGAATCTCTCTGTATTGAGATCCAAAGAACTCTAGTCTCTAGCACTCCTTCAATAATTTTATGTATTAATAACAAACAGAAATTATAGACCTTGGTGAGATGTTGCCACATTATGACGAGTTATAGAATATATAACGTTTCTTAATGAAATGATAACTAGATTATCTTTGGATGAAATCCCGAAGAGTTCTAGCCTCTAGCACTTTCTCAATAATTTTAAGTATTAATAACAAACAGAATTTATAGACCATTGTGAGATGCTGGCATATTATCACGAGTTCTAGAATATATAACTCTTATTAATGGTATATTGACTCTCTCTACAATGAAATCCGAAGAGTTCTAGCCTTTAGCACTTTTTCAACAAATGTTACTGTATGACGAGTTCTAGAATATATAATAAATGATATAATATGAATTTCTGTTGGTTATTATTTAAGACTTTTAGCAATTCCATGCAAAGATAGTCTAGTTATCATTTAGAATCGTTATATATTGCTACGGAGTGTGCTATTAACACCGTCATCGTAGCCACTACTACCAGAAAGGGTTGGAGGAGAACACAGAAAAATAAGAACACTTACAAAAACCCAATTATATTTTCCACTATCAAAATTATAGATATAATATAATAAGAACAAACTACTCACATTCTTTTGAGGGCACCCTTTGTTCACTGATTAGACACAACCTAACTTTTTATCTCATTTAACTTAACCCCTAGGCCGACGCCCCAAGCCAGCATGACCCCGTATCCATTCTTTTCTTGCATTCCGCACGGTGTTTTTAATATTGACTCATTGTTTAGATAATAACAAACTGCTGATAATTAAAATATTTTGTTAAATTGATTTTATAATATACTGGGCGTCATTTAATTTATTTATTTAGATATTTATTAATTATTTTATAACGTAACATGTGCCTCCCCTCGATGAAAAAAGGACTGCCCTCGGTCCCTACGTATATTTATGTTAAAAAAAATTAAACATGAAAAATTTTAACCTACTATACATTAAAAAAAAATTATTTTAATTCCGTGTCCCCTCTAGCTAGTCCGGATCTATTCTTCTGTCCTGGCTGAACTGTTTCTGGGCATTTCTATATAATGGATGTTAGCTGCAGTAGACAACCGGGGCAAAGCATTTCTCTAGACAAACGAAACATTGGTTGGACCTTGGAATTTGGTTTCTTGTTTCATCTTTCGTTTCATCTCTCGTTTCATCTCTGGGTCATCATCTGGTTGGTGTTATATGTGGTTTATTTTCCATGATTATTTATGTTTAGGAATAAGGATTGCTTGTGACGTCCAAATTTAATGTTTTTAACTGTAGGTACTAGTTGGCAAGCAGGATCCCACAATTTAAACATGCTCTCTAGTCGGTTTTAGCTACTTTTCTTCTTCTTGACCATTATTTTTGTTTTACTTCGCTATCTTCTTTACAATACGTTATCTTTCTTATAATATTCTAATTTCTTCTTTATCTCTTCTTCTTATTATTATTATTCTTTGTTTATTTTATTTATTTTATATATATATTTTATATTTTATATCTTATTTATTTCGTTTAACTTCCTTTTTGTTCTCGTTTGTCCGGATACTTTACTTAACCGGGTTGCCTTGGATTAATCCGGAGTCCAAACCATTGCAGAGGGGGTCCACCTCTCCATAAACATGTAAAAAAACACCATACAAATAATATAATATTTTTATATTTAACAAAATATTTGCAAAATTGCTATTCTTTTTTAACAAAAAAAAAAAAATAGATTATCTAACAATAACGAACTTATAAGGATTATATCTATATACATTTTTTATTTTATTGAAAGTTACAATATAAGTGCTATTATTAAAAGTTCTATGCACTTGTTTAATATATGTATTTTTTTTATAAATTATAGCAACTATTTATTTATTTAACTAAATATCTATTGGCTATCTCTCTTACTCATTTTCTAATTGTATCATTCATTCATCATACATACTCATTCAAGACTACTTTCAACCCGGGCCCGGGGTATCTCTTTCAAACAATATTCTCACGCATACTCCCACTCCTGTACTTAATAATTATAATATTCTCATTTTATATTGCTCTTTTCTGTTTGTTTTAATTTGTGAACGCCTAGAAACTGAAAATTATTTATTTAATTATATTTTAGTTGATATTTAAGCTTCTTCTGTCCATATCCCTTCGTTTTCCATTTCCAGAATTATAGTTTTGTTTTTTGATTTTTGTACGTGGGCTGATGATCTATATTCTGACCAGTGCTGATACAATTTGAACCCAATGTATAGTAGGAATACCATCAAAGCTACTACTAGCGTCCCAAATTGAATTGTGGCATATTTTGGTGAGCCTGTATCTGCTGCTACTGTCTGAGGTACTGCGGTGGCCATAAATATATTACCCCTATGTAAAAATAAATATATGAGTCCTATGCTTATAATAATATTCCAAACAAAAAAGAATGAATCAATATGGTTACTATCTATGTAATTGCTAGAATAGGGGGTCGTTTCTTGAAGATGAGATAAAACTTCCTGAATTGTATCCTTGGTAGATGAATAGTTTAAATGGGAAGTATTTAAGGTCCAATTTGGATTAAGACATTCGGATATATTTAAAAATGTGGGGGACCAGTTTTTACTCTGGGATTGATAATGAAGGACTGAATAGTGGTCCAGGATGCAGGGAGGATATGCACTACTTGGTAAATGTGAGGAGCATCTCCGAAACAAGGAAAGCGCGCGGGGATAACTTCTTCTTTTTCCATTTTTTTTTTATTTATTTATTTATTTATTTATTTATTTATTTATTTATTTATTTATTTATTTATTTATTTATTTATTTATTTATTTATTTATTTATTTATTTATTTATTTATTTATTTATTTATTTATTTATGTATTTATTTATTTATTTATTTATTTATTTATTTATTTATTTATTTATTTATTTATTTATTTATTTATTTATTTATTTATTTATTTATTTATTTATTTATTTATTTATTTATTTATTTATTTATTTATTTATTTATTTATTTATTTATTTATTTATTTATTTATTTATTTATTTATTTATTTATTTATTTATTTATTTATTTATTTATTTATTTATTTATTTATTTATTTATTTATTTATTTATTTATTTATTTATTTATTTATTTATTTATTTATTTATTTATTTATTTATTTATTTATTTATTTATTTATTTATTTATTTATTTATTTATTTATTTATTTATTTATTTATTTATTTATTTATTTATTTATTTATTTATTTATTTATTTATTTATTTATTTATTTATTTATTTATTTATTTATTTATTTATTTATTTATTTATTTATTTATTTATTTATTTATTTATTTATTTATTTATTTATTTATTTATTTATTTATTTATTTATTTATTTATTTATTTATTTATTTATTTATTTATTTATTTATTTATTTATTTATTTATTTATTTATTTATTTATTTATTTATTTATTTATTTATTTATTTATTTATTTATTTATTTATTTATTTATTTATTTATTTATATTATTTATTTATTTATTTATTTATTTATTTATTTATTTATTTATTTATTTATTTATTTATTTATTTATTTATTTATTTATTTATTTATTTATTTATTTATTTATTTATTTATTTATTTATTTATTTATTTATTTATTTATTTATTTATTTATTTATTTATTTATTTATTTATTTATTTATTTATTTATTTATTTATTTATTTATTTATTTATTTATTTATTTATTTATTTATTTATTTATTTATTTATTTATTTATTTATTTATTTATTTATTTATTTATTTATTTATTTATTTATTTATTTATTTATTTATTTATTTATTTATTTATTTATTTATTGGCCTACCTAGCTAGGATGATACAGCCATTTGGTAACAACAGGTAAATAATTACAATATTTTAAAGCTTATTTTTAGACATTTGTATAAATTTTGATAGGGCAAACAAGTTCAGTGGGAGCTATTGGGTGAGTAATATTATAAAATTCCTTCTCTACTTCGATAATAATGGGCGATGAAGACTTATAAAAATTCATGGGACAATGCCTGCTGATATCTGTAGCGGCTGCTTCGTCGAAAAGTTTACGAGCATAACCTGGGCCTTGTAGAGTGTCTGCAGAGAACCTAGGGATGAAGCATAATTTATCATGGAAGGGTTTGCATTGTTGCAACCCTTCTCCAGAAATTTGTCTTACTTGATGTTGCCTTGCTGGGTCAGGTGAGTTTGAAATTGCAAGAAATAGGGCAGTTTGTTGAATTTTACACGTGTAGTTGTTCCAAGAAAAGGGGGTCGTGATTAATTCTGTGAGATCCCATGATGATGACTCTCGTCTAATGGGAATTGTAATGTGGACAAATAGCATATTTCTTGAGAAATTATAATCACAAATTGGTAATTAATAGTAATGCGATAAATCTAATACTGGAATAGCAAGGTCTTGATGAGAAGGGACTATTGTCTTTTAAGGTTTTTAAATCATGAATTGGGACAGATGGGTGTATATTACTTATTGGGATCTAATGTGATTTGCATGATGATAAGATGCTCTGGATAGGTTATTAATATTTTTTAAATTCCTAAATTGGGTGTCCTGTAATTCTAGAAATGTCTCCTCCTGTCCACCAATATAGTCTTTCAAATTATTCCGATATTTTTTTAACATTATTTCTGCATTTTTTTATGTGTTTCTCCATGGTGTTGAAAGATGAAGCAATTTCTTTTTCATACCTTTTAAATTTCTCAGAGTTCTCCGAACCTGTTTTTATAACATTAGACACTACGTTCGTCAATCTTTGATGTCTATTTTGGAGGGCGTTTTTATCCATTACCAGGGAATCTAGTTTATGCTCTGTGGCAACTCCGCAGCACCACGCTAGATCATCACCTAGGAAATCTAGAGACCTCCTTCCCCTCGAAAATTAAGGGTTTGTTAGATTTTTTATAACTAATGGACTCCAACTTTTTTCCAATAAATTAAATTCTTCTGCAAAGACTTTTTGAAGGCTGGAAATTTCTTGCATTATCTTGCATTCACTGGTTTTCTTTCTATCGTTTTGTAGTGAGCACGCCACCTTCGCTGATCTATCCTCTTGAACTACATGATCATACCATTTTGCCTCATAAACTAATGGAATGGTGGCCTCATAGGTTATGACTCGTCACAATGTGCCAGCATCTTACTATGTTATATAATTACTGTTTATTATTAGAATTATCCAAAAAGTGCTAGAAGCTAGAACTATTTGGGTCTCAATGCAGAGAGGGTCAAGTTATCATTTAGAAGCGTTATACATTCCAGAATTTGTCATAATGTGCCAGCATCTCACCATGGTCTATAATTTCTGTTTATTATTACTTCGGTTTTCAATGCAGAGAGTGTTAAGTTATCATTTAGAAGCATTATGTGCCCTATAAGTTGTTATAATACGACAGCACTTTACTAACGTCTAAAATTTATATGTATAATTATTTGTATTTTTTTTTAAAGCCAGAGCTATAAATAAAATAATGTAGCTAGGCAAACTAACAACAACTTTAGAACTATTCGTAAACTATCAATTTACCGTCTGCTTTTTTTGATTTTATTTTATTTATTATATTGTAATGTTAACTTCTGGCCGTTAGCATCTCATTTTTTAAATTGCAGTTTTCGCTACTGAATTCGACAGAACTATTGATAAAAAGTATCAGGAACTATAGAATTATAGCGGATACCATAAGAACTTTGCCTAAAATATGAGATGCTGATATTTCAGATGCTAACTTCACACACCCATAATAATAGCATTTTAAAAGATATAAATTCATTTGATTTATCTAATAAGTACAGTACAAGAGATTCAGGTCCCTTTTATGTGTTTGTGGAACATCTCAATAAAAAATATAGGCAGATTATTTCCGATTAAAATTGGTTATTTTTTGCTAACCGATAATACATTTAAAGAAGATATAATAGACATAACGTCTGTGGGAGTAAGTAGGGTCATAGTTATTTTTAGAAACTATGAAGTAGCTAATACCTTAATAGGACATGATATTATTAGCAAAAATCAACTTGTAACTGACATACCTACCTTCTTTAACCACCGCAAGGGTCTTGTCAGAATGGTGGATACGTTCTTTAGTGAAGATTTTCTAATTCAAAATATAGAATGCGTAAATAATGAAATCGTCAAAGTACAAAGGATGAAAAGAAAAGTCACAGATAATAACGGAATCGAAAAAATAGTTGATGGGCAATTATTAATTTAATCTTTTGAATGAAACTTAATACAAAATAAAATCAAAATTAATTTGACTTCGTTTGTCGTTGAACCTTACATCCCAAAAATGTCAAAAATATGCTGAAGTACATGATAATAATACAAGTTGTCATAATGGTTTACAGGTGAGGTGACAGTACCGAACCTAGAGGTACTCCCGCTATCTCATTGTATGGTCCTGTTAGAGTTTTATTTTAACGTTAAATGTTTTGTCCTGCAGGTATGAGTATATCGTTTTAACAATATAAATAAAATATTCATTTATAAATATTTTGTACAGTACTTTTCAGATAAAAGTATCCACCTTAAGTATCTTTTGAAGGACTGATTATTACAAAAAACAAAAAAATACATCAATTAATATTCGAAGGGGGAGATATCGTGCCATATTTAAGTTTGCTATAAAAGTCACCCTTTCACCCCTACTATCATCCCTTCAATTTTTTTAAATGGCTTGCCCCATTTTTTTATCCATTTTTGGATTGCTCTCGTTTAACTGATTTCAAAAATGTATAAAACATGGGGATTAAAGTAATTAGTTTAAGATCTACAGAATTTTAAATTAAAATAAAATTGAATTGTGCAAAACTTTTATTTTAATGATTTTGTCACAAGCGTTTCCAATGACAAAACGAATATTTCATTTTCAAAATTTATTATAAAAACTGTTCAAAATGTCCACCATTTACTTCCATACAATGGTATAACCTAGATTGAAAAGCCTCCCTGACATTACCGAACACGTGTGCATTTAAATGTAGGCATTCATACTCTATTCTTTGTCGTAAATCTTCTAAAGATTCTGGTTGGGTAGCATAAATTTTTGTTTTTAAATAACCCCATAGAAAGAAGTCTAGAGGTGATCAATCCGGTGATCTAGGTGGTCACTCCATCATCGAGCCTCTTCTACCTATCCAACGATTGGGGAAAGTTTCATTTAAAAATTGTCGTACTGGCAAAGCAAAATGTGGAGGCGCTCCATCCTGTTGAAAGACAAGCAAATCTTCAGAAAGATTATGATCATTTTCTATTATTGTTGTAATACGTGGATCAATTACTTCTCTTAATAACTCAAGATATGACTCTCCATTTAAGTTTCCGTCTAAAAAGAAAGATCCGATTATGTGGTCACCTGGGATACCACACCATACATTTAACTTTTGAGGAGTCTGTGTGTGGTATTCACGCACAACATGTGGATCACTCTCAGCCCAATATATGCAATTATGTCTAATAACTAAACCATTAACTGAAAATGTGCATTCATCCGAAAAACAAAGGTTGTGCAACAAATGTGGATTGTCAGTCAAGCGCTGACTCAATAGTTCACAAAATTCAAGACGACGATCAAAATCATCTTCATACAACTCTTGAACCAATTTAATTTTGTATGGATGGTACTTATGCTTGTGTAATATTCGATAAACTGTGGAAGATGAAACACCTACTTCTCTGCTTATTGTTGTCAGTGACTGTGCTTGTTGATTTTCAAGACTTACTTGTCCTAAAACTGCGACTTCAATTGCTTCGTTATTTACGAGTTCCAGTCGGTTATGTTTTTTATTGCCAACTGACCCGGTTGATGTAAATTTATGCATAAGATCAATTATATACTTATGAGTTGCATGACCTCCTTGGTGTGTTTCGTTGAAAATTCTAGCAGCAGCTGGTGCAGAACTGTTATTTTTGTAGTATAAACCTACAAGTTCAATTCTTTCTTGTAAACTGTAAACCATTTTCAAATCAAATAAATAACCTCAACAAATCAATATGCACATGTATAAAAATACACTATAAAAGTAATTTAAATTCATTTTTCAAATCTTCAATACCTTTACCATGTATCATCAAAAAATTCAACAAGTTTTTAGCGGTACGATTAAGGTATAATGTATTCTAAATCCAATTTTGCTGTAGTCAGTAAGGTGAGATGTAAAAATTTGTCACTCAAAAAATGGAACCCTGTAGATCATAAACTAATTATTATAAACCCCATGTTTTATACATTTTTGAAATCAGTTTAACGAGAACAATCCAAAAATGGATAAAAAAATGGGGGAAGTTATTTAAAAAATTGAAGGGATGATAGTAGGGGTGAAAGGGTGACTTTTTCAGCAAACTTAAATATGGCACGATATCTCCCCCTTCGAATATTAATTGACGTATTTTTTGTTTTTTGTAATAATCAGTCCTTCAAAAGTTACTTAAGGTGGATACTTTTATCTGAAAAGCACTGTATATTAACCCACAGGTCTAAACTATGTCAAAGGCTTTTTGTGTGTCTAGTGCCACCAGTACGGTCTTTTTTTTGTCATTTGGCTTGATGAGCGATTCTTACTACTTGAGAGTGTCCTTCGCGAAACCCGTATTGATCCTGTGGGATAATATGTTTGCCTCGTTCTATATCGTTTAGTCTATTTAATATTGTGATGTCGAATGTTTTTGGTAATGTGTTCAGTAGGAAAATAGGACGGTAGCTCTTAATATATTTCGCTGGCTTACGATTAGGTATATTATTCGCTTCCTTGAGTGCTGCTTGATAGTACTGCACCTTTAATAGAGCGTCAATTAATTTACGAAGTTCTACGAATGCTTTCTTACTCATATTTTTCAACATTAAACTGTTAATTTGGTCAGGTCCCGGGGCTTTACGATAACGTATTTTCATAACAACTTCCCTTACCCCTTTAGGGAAGGTAAGTTTGCTGTTGGGTACATTTTGTAATTCTATGTTGCTTATGTTATTCGCTATGTCCTCTGTGAGCTGATGTTTTGAGTTATTTTGTAGAATATTTCGGAAATTTTTTGCGAAATATTTCCCAAATGCTTTCCCTTTCTGGACTTCAGGGGGATTCGTGTGCCGAACGCGGCAATTGTTATTAATTACTATTGAACTCTCGGTTTTACTATTTTTGCTAATTTTCAATTGGACCCCGTTATACAACAAGGAACCAACCAGCATTTATATTATTTGGAGAAAATAAAGAAAAACAATTAAAATTTTCAATTGAAATATTTATTAAAAAATATATATTTATCAATAAAAAATAATTGGTAATTTAAACATTTATAAGCAGACCAGCTGTTTAAATGATTAAAAAAAACAGTTTCTACTATATAAAAAGCATGTGGTTCTCTATTGCCTAACTACAACTTTGATATTTCTAATTTTGAAAAGAACCAAGTGAATAAAACAACCAATTTTTTAATAAAACTTATTATCAGTTACATAAAAAAAACACTTGGTTATCTATTGATAAACAAAATAATAAACCCAACATCGTTTTTTTCTTTCTTATGTTTCTATCTTGTAAAAACTTTCTCTTTCTACCTTTTTTTGGACGTCCTGTGGATGGTCTGACGATAGTCTCTGACATGAGCTCCTAATTTTCTTCGACTTGCACTGTCCTCTGATCAAAACCATCTTCTGATGAATTTTCGTCAGAACTTGGATTGTAAGTTCTGTCTTTAATAGAATCGTCGGAATCTTCTGCAAAAATCAAAGCACGTTCCACCAGGTCCGATGTTTGATGTTTATGTTGCGTTTCTATATTAGTTGTTGTCTCTTCTAAGATATTGCTATTTCCACTATATATATATATATATATATATATATATATATATATATAACTTTTAGGTTTGTAGAACGGTCTAAAATTTTATTTTATACATATTTTAAAATACCCATATTACCTCAGCCTCAAAAATAGTAAGCTCCTCATTATCAATGTAAGTACTTGTGGAAGGAACAACTAGAACATTGGGCGTATTACTTTCTTTAGACAATGTATTTATATTTGCGTTGCCTTCATCAGAATGATTCGTTTCGTTCTAAAAACAAATATGCAATAAGGAACCAACCTAATTTTTAATAACAACGGGTGTCTTTTAGAATGTTCTGACATTGTATAAATAAATCCCATATTACCTTATTGAAGTAAGGACTTGTAGAAGCAATAACTAAGACATTTTGAGTAATATTTTCTTTAAATAATGTATTTATGTTTACGTCGCCTCCATCGGAATGATTCGTTTCGTTCTAAAAACAAATATGCAATAAGGAACCAACCTAATTTTTATAAACAACGGGTATCTTTTAGAATGTTCCGACATTGTATAAATAAATAAATCGACAAAATATGTATAAACAAACAATATAACTACAATAAACATGGTCTAATAATAAAATATATTAGGTTTGCTACAGTTTTAAAAAAGTAAGGTTATTAAAATTCACTTACTTGAGTTGGACAATAATTTCCAACCAGGTTTGAACCACCAAGGTTTTCTAGCATTTTTTTAACTCTCGCCGACACAATTTGTATAATCATATTAAAATATTTATCAACAAAGAAAATAACACAATAAGTTTAGTTTAAAATGTTTAACACAGAATCATTAAACATTAAATTCGCAAAACGGAACCAAGTAGCCTTGGCTACAAAAACGTTCTGCAATAAGAAACCAAAGCATTTGGTTCTTTAATGAAAACTACTGAATATAATTATTTAGTTTTGCAAGATAGAACTATTGCTCAACAGATGGCACTAATATTAAAAATCTTTGATTCCTTGCTGCAGAACGATAACAACGGATATTTTGCTCCATGTAATAGTAATAACTTGATTTACAAAAATTTTTCGGTTGGTTCCCTATTGCATAACGGGGTCCAATTGACCTTCTGTGATGATGTAAGTCCGAGTCACTCAATATAAGCCTTTGAGAGCCATCCCCTCCTATATTTGATTTCACATCTGAAACCATGGTACTTGTATGATTTTTGTTCCCTTTTTTGTCTTACTCCAACCATGAGTACGCTTGTTGAGTAACTTGGAATTTTTAAGATTAAACATCAGATTCACCTCTAGGGACCGCGGGTTCAGTTGTGCCATCTTAAGTTCCCGAAAAAAAAAAAATCTGCAGAGCCCAGGCTTGCACAGCAGAATTACGTAAGTGACATTTTTGTTTTGCCTTGAGAGTAAAATATTATTTCATATTAAATATTTATTTAAATTAAAATTTAATTAACAGACAAATCAAATTTCAAAAAAAATTTTTTCTTTAAATTCAATACCAAAATTTTTTATTTTCTCTTAACCACCTCCAATCACTCGAATCACACTTGGAGTAACTTGTTCAACACTGAGGTGAACGCACCTCTCTTGACATTTGACTTGTCAACGTCTTTAAGTGTCGCTTGTCACCACTGTCACCTGGAAACAGTTGATCAAATAATAAAAATAAAAGTGTAAACCAATTTAAATTTTAAAATATTATTACTAGTAAATGATAATGATTTGGCAAGTTATGGCTCACCAGAAATATTTACATTTTTGAGTCAGGATGACAAAGAACTTGGTGTATATGGTTGTTAGTGGACAGTAGGTAGACTTTTTTACAATTATAATATAAATATATAAAAAAGACCTTCAGTTTTTTTTGGCCATTTACCTTTAACCTTTCTCATACCAACTATTGTATTTTAAATTTAAATTTCAATATATTTTTTACAGTCATCCTCTATTTGTAATTTTTTAATTAATTTGTTAACTTGTATTAAATTGTATCAATGCGAATAGTGAAGGTGGTAAAATTCCTTATTTCCACACAAGCTAACTTGCTTCTGGAGATCAGATATGATATTTTAGGGGCTTATCCTACACTCACTATTCTCAACACTGGGTTATGGCACTCTGTTCTCTTTCAATTGTAAAATTGTTCAAAAATACCTTATTTTTTAACTTTTGACTTAAAAGTCTTAGTCAGATTTTATTTTTACACATATTTATAGATTGTACGTTAACATCCACAATTTTTATAGATAAGCATTGTTGATGGCACCATGCTGAAAGCGCTTTGCATTTATTAATTAAAAATTTTGCATAAAATACAAGTCTTTGCTTTTTACTTTCCTATCTGTAATCTGTATACAGATATAAGGAAAGTATAGGAATCATGATTTTTTTCGACCTTGAGTTTTCGACGGATTTTTACGTTTTGAGGTCCTCTGAATCCGTTTTGACTATTTTCGCGATGATGTCTGTGTGTGTGTGTTTCTGTGTGTCTGTATGTAGCATAACTCATGAACCGATACACAGAAAAACAATAAAATTTAAAGTTAAGCTTTGTTTTAGCGTCCAATAAACTGGTTATATTTTGAGCAGAGTCGGAACATCTGGGGGGTACTTTATAGGTTGTAATTTTTATATTTTATGGAATATATCTATTATTTACGTTTGAGAAAGAAAATTCTTTAAATAAAAGTTACTTCTTATATTATTAGCTATAATTTTTGTTCTATACAAAATTTTCCTAAAATGGTCCGTATTCGAGAAATTTAACAAAATGTAAAAAAGTATTTTTTTTATAAAAATTGTTCAAATAAAAGTTGTTTGCAATATAATTGTCTATAATTTTTGTTCTATACATAATTTCTCTAAAATGAACCGTATTCGAGATATTTGAGAAAATGTGAAAATTTCGAAATTTGAAGAAAACTCAAAAACGGATAAAGAAAAAAACATTAAATTTAAAACTTAAGTTATATTTTAGCCTGACGTGAAATAATTAGATTTTGGACAAAGTTGGAACATCTGGGGGGGGGGGGGGGTACTTTATGGGAGGCCGTTTTCATATTTTATGGAATATATCTGTTATTTATGTTTGGAGAAAAAAATTGTTCAAATAAAAGTTAGTTCTAATATTATTATCTATAATTTTTGTGTTTTGTCAAAATTTCCTGAAATGGTCCGTATTCGAGAAATTTGACAAAATGTGCAAAATTCTGATTTTTATGAAAATTGTTGAAAAGTTATTTGCGATATCGATCTCTATCATTTTTATTTATACATGATTTTTCTAAAAATTACCGTAATGGAAAAATTGTAGGAAACGTGCTAAATTTAATTTTTTCAGTATTTTCGTTTTCAATGAATATATATATAGAAAAATGTTTCGAGGTAGATGTATGTGGAAAATGTATATATTTAGTTTATCCTCCAAACATTTATAGATGTGCTGCAATAAGTTGTACAAAATAACCGGAAAAAGCCTATAATAACTAGATAGGAAAGTCATGTGTTGGACACATCAGATTTTTAATCTGAACTACGTACACACAGCCGTCAACCTTTTTTGTTTATTTTAATTTAATAATAATTTAATAATAATTTAACAATAATTTAATTTAATAATAATTTAATTTAATAATAATTTAATACTAACTTAATAATAATTTAATACTAATTAAATTTATTAACTAACCCCAATGTTAGTTTTCTCACTAATTTCGTCCACTGACATGGATAATTTGGACCTAATATACTATCACGCCATTGAATACTTTACCAGTCATATATATCGACAAGATAGTGTGACTAGGTTCAGTGAATCAAACCAGTAATCAGATAAGGCGTTCAGACGAGCTACGCCAGTGACAAAAGAAATTATCCTAAAAACCATTAAATGTGGCCCAACTTAGGTACACACTCGATTTTAGTAAATGGAAACAAGAGGTTCGATTTTCATTAACCTGTACTTTTTCAACTCAATGTGTCCTACTTTTTAATGGAAAATCGGAGAGAAGATTATGATGTACGACAATACTTGAAATAGCTTTGGCGTTTCTGACTTTAGGCAAAAGTTGTTTAAATTTTATTAACATTTAATTTTAGTTTAATTTAGTTTTGCTGTTCGAAGTCTATTATAGAGATACTAATTTGGAAATAGAAAAGGCACTTAATGCAAATTTTGGTTAAGTTTAATTTACAATAATTCAATAATTCTTGGACTAATTTTGATAATATTTTGGCCAATTTAGAAACAAATTCAATAAGTTTGGCTACTTTATTTAATTTTTAGCTACCTATAGTACTTTAAAATAGGAAACAAGTTATATGTTATTTATAAATTTACAAATATTCAAATAAAACTCTAAAAGTGATACAAACTGCCTACCAAATAGAAAAATGCGAGGATTTTGGGTACTATCAGAATTTGTTCAATGTGCTACTTTTCAGGTCTTTGCAACTTTTTTATAGACCTTAAGTGGGCAGCTTTACAGGGTGAGCTTTTAAAAGGATTCAAAAGTAAGAAGTACAGAATTAATATTTTCAAATATATCTTCACCATTCTTAAGTAATTCTTGTTTTTTCCATGAAGCCTATGTCATGTGTTACAATTGTATATAGTTTGTTCATGCTTACAAAATAAATCATACAGCATTTTCGAAAAATTAGGACACGTTTAGCGTGTCTTTAATAAAGAAATGTCACGTTTTACGTGTTTTTAATAATTATGGGGGTCAAATAACAAAATATTGTTACGCAGCACCCTGTAGCGTGCTGCGGTCGTCATAAGTAAAGGTACAAGTAAATGAAGAAGATAGAATATTCCCGAAATGTCTCGAAATGTCATTTCTTGTCAAAGAAAAGTCCAGATTTTTCGAGAAGGGCCTAGAAGGTCGAGGCAAGCTATATAAGGCGACGACCTGACGTCAGAGGGAAGTTTTATGATAGACGTTAAACGTTAATGTTATCAGTTAAAGTTATTGTGTCAGTTGAGTTCAAATAAATTGTGATACCAAAAACCAGCGTAACAATATATACATTCGAACCTCAATCGTGTAAGGACTATATTGCCTCAAACTGGGCTTCGTGGTTATGAACTATATAGAGGGTTTATTCGGCAATTGAAACCTCTGAAGATTAAAAGAAACACAACGTTTTTTTTGAAACAAATATAGTATATATTTAACCTTAAAATACAAAATAGGCTACAGCTCGACATACACAAAAATGGGCTCAATGTAATAACAAGCATTCATTGATGGACTGCAGGACGTGGAAATGCAGCAGGCTCTTTGGCTACAACACCACAAGACGTTGAGTGAGACGCTAATAGTAGCCCAGGAATACGAAGCAGCAAAAAGTATATCTAGATCTTTTCGCGCAAAATTGAGAGAAATTAGATTCCAGGAAAGCGAAGAGGCTACTACTAATACTATCACTTAACCTATTCGCTCACAAATCTTAAATATTCTGCAAAGTGTGCAACGAAATAGTCAAAATGAGAGCAGAAGATGCTTAAATTGCGGAAGAATCGGACTCCTTCAAAGAACCTGTCGAAGCAGGGCTCGTTCAATGAATCGAGAATTGGAGGATGATGCAAGAAATTCACCTAAATCAACTTCTCAAAGCCCGTCACGAAGTCCAACAAGGAATAATTATAACAGATATACCTGCCGGAGAGGCCAGTCACCCACACCTAGCCGGCTTTCTAACAAAAGTCAGGGAAACGAATAGAGGTCGACACTACGGGGCAGGCGTCGGCTGTAACAGAGGGCCCCAAAATTCGCACTTACACCTTAAATAAAAACGAGCAAAATCTATTGGTCAAGGGGTATATCGATAACCAAGAGGGCACCTTCGTCCTTGATACTGGTGCAACTAAGTCTTTCATTCGAACAGGGATCCTGCATCGAAAACCACGACCAACTCGAAGAAGCTTAGTTCTGGAAACAGCTACAGGACACACTACTCCTGTTCTAGGCGAGATATCAGCAACCGTACAGATTGGTAATACCCTGATAGAACACTTATTTCTGGTGGCCGATATTTAAGATCAGTGTGTCCTTATAAACGAGGAAATTGTCCTAAATTCAGAAGAAAAGACTCAACCGATAGAAGTCCTAGTAGAAAAAGACATAGAAGTACCCCAAAATTCTGAAGCTGTCGTCTCGGCGAGACTTTGCGAGAAATCACACGGCTTGCATGTGGATATTGTGGAAAGTGAAAAATCCATGAGTAACGGAATTCTGGTAGCTAGATGTCTCGTTAACGTCGATCAATTAATTTTAGTAAGGGTTGCCAATTTAACGAAGAAACCATTCAAACTGAAGAAAGGACAAGCCATAGGACTCTGTGCACCGGTGGAAAATATAATCAACTGCGAAGACCGTTCCACGGGGAAAGCCACCACAAGTAACTTAGTTAACGACAGCTTCGTAAAACAGCTAGTTAAAAATTATGACCATCTGACAGCTAAATAACTTAGAAAAGTCAAAGAATTCATCAATACCAACTGTGCCATTTTCGAGACAGGAAAATCTACGGGGCGTACTAGTCTTGTTCAGCATAGAATTTATACAGGCAATGCAATGCCAATACGACACCTAGAAGACTTCCATTTGCTAAACAAAAAGAAATAGCAAATATGATACAGGACATTATAGCTGCAAATATCATTGAAGAAGCTTCTGGTGTTCACCTGGGGTTCTAGTAACTAAGACGGATCTACTCGTTTCTGTGTAGACTATAGAAGATTAAATCAGATAACACAGAAAGACAGCTATCCACTCCCCCTAATAGACGACACACTAAACACTCTATCAGGTTCTCCCGTTCGGTCTCTGTAATGCTCCAGCTACCTTTGAACGTCTAATGGAAATGGTTCTGAAAGGGATAACCTAGAAAACTTGTCTAGTATATCACGATGACATAATGATCATGTCGAAAACTTTTGATGAACATCTAGAAAATCAAAGTATGTGACATCTACTAAATTTGAATGAAGTATTTGACAGATTAAGAAATGCCAATCTAAGGCTTAATCACAATAAATGTTCACTGTTCTAGTCGGAAGCCTATTATCTGGGGCACATCGTTTCCGCAGAAGGAATCAAAACTAACCCGGAGAAAATTACAGCTGTCAGAGAAGTTTTCTTGGACTGTATTCATATTACCGAAAATTCGTCAAAGACTTTGGTCAAATTGCTAAACCCCGTCATCGACTAACTTACAGCCGTATGAATAGTCGATCGCCAGAGATTCATTTCGGTGTATCGCCAGCGATTCGCTGGCGATCCGCCGGCGAAAGCCCAAAAAGCTGGCGACTCGCCGGAGATTGTCACCGGAATGTCATTTCACGCACGTTTTCATGTTCTTTTATAGGGAAAAATTTGATATTCGTTCATTATTTTTTGAGTTTTAAGGAATGAATCATGAATAAAATGCGAGAGATACCGGTGATAATCCCTATAAAAGAAAATAAAAACTTGCGATCGACTATGCATACGGCTGTAAAAATAGTAGCCTATTTGACTGGACGCCGGATTGTCAAAATGCCTTCACAGAGTTAAAAAAACGATTGACCACAGCACCCATCCTAGCATACCCTCGGGTAAAAGGACAATTTATTTTACACTGAACATGAAATGACCAGTTATACTCCATTCATGATGATTACTGGAAGGGAGATGCAACTTCCCCATGATCTTCTTTTTGGAAGGCAGCCTCGTTATGAAGAAGAGAGCCGTACACCTTCCACGTACATACAGAACTTAAGAGAAAGACTTGAAAAGGTATACGAATTCGCTCGGCAACGTTTGAAAGTCAATAGCGATAAAGCAGAAGCTAGAATCGACATGCACGCCACAGGAACACATTTTGAGAGAGGCGATCCAGTATGGTTGTACACATAGATATATAACCAAGACAGATAGGATTATTTACAAAATTTTTGAAGAATGAACGGTAGTGTCCGCGGTAGAAACTCAATAATCGGATTGAACATTGATGCCAAGTTTACGTGCTTTTAACTATAGATATATATAACCAATACAGATTACACAATTTCTGAAGTCAACGCGGATGATCCTCGACAGAAATGCAATATTTGGATAAAATTAAAATATTGATGCCAAGTTTGCGATGTTTTTAACTGTAGTAATGTTATTGCGTTTGCTTGAATTACTGTTAGGTCTTTAAATTGTCCAAAAAAAATAATGTCTGACAACAGCGGAAGTAGAGTAGACCGCAATTGTGGAGGGTCGTATATTGTTTCATTCATAAAAATTCCTTCGATACAGTACTAGTCCAGGAGCCAGTGAATTTTTTCGTACTTGTTTTCCCGGTCCGTGTATATTTAAATAATCTATTCCCGGTGAACTGTATATTTAAAATGGAACGCCAATCTATTAACAAAAGTAAGCCAGATTGAATTCGCGCATTACGTCACATCGATACAAGTGAGATTGTTTACAAAGTGCCTTTGAAGGCCTTTTTGCCCATTTCATGTATTTGTTTTTAAATCATGTTAAATTACTATTTTTGAAACTCAACAAGGAGAAAATCCAATTAACTCTTCCGTTGTGTATATATATAAGATAAATTAACTGAAGTTTTATTAGTAAAGTATTAATACTAAAATTTTAATGTAATTTACAGAAAATAGCTAGGTATGTATTTGTTTTTAAATAATTTGATAATTTATGGAAAAAGGGAGTAAAAGTTGAATGACCCGTGGCCAGTAGGTCAGTCAATACAAAGTATCATATATTTTTATTATAACATAACTAAAATACCTACATCTTTTAATCATAAGGACATAAGTTAAAAACCATTTTAATATATGCAATAGAATGAAGTAATAATAAGTTAAAGAGACGAGGTCTTAAAGTAATAGCTGGTACAGCATGTTTTTTAAACGTTTCCTCATTGCTGCTAGAATGAAATCACTTACTATGAAATGTGCTCTAAAAACGGCATTTATAACAGTCAGTGTTCAGTCTTAGGATCTCTTCCTAAAGCCCTCATCCAAGCTGCATACATATTGAAAAATAATTAAAAAAAAAACATATTATATACCTATATAGTTTTCGGTTCTGGGTGCCCTAAAAGAGGACACTTAGCCGACAATTTGGCTCAGATAGCTAAAACCCAAAAGTCACACCCCGAACCAGGACGTATTGATATTCTTTTAAGTAAAAAATAACTACAAATAACTTATCTGAAAAATGAAGGCGTCTAACTTTACACCAAAAAAACCATACACTTTTTCCCATTGTTGCAAGCACCCGATGACGATTAGGTAGACATCAACTAGAAGCATGTACTTAATGGTTATAAAGCTTATTTTAACACAAAAAGAATAAAGCACTAGTCGAAAAGCAGCAATCAAATATAAATAGACCACAATATTAAAATTCAAATTAAAAACTATATAAAAGACAAATACTCTAAAAGCGCAAAAGATCAGAACCAAATAAAATGAATAACCATAATAACCTAAAAATCACACTAAAATTGCAAAAACTATTACTGTAAAATCATGAGATTACATCAATAATACATATGCGTCGGAGTATCGCAAATGTCAAAAGTACAGTGTTTCCATGAAAATTTAGCTATGTTTTTAGCAGTATTATAGGACCATTTCTACCACGTGCATCCAACGATATTGGCGTTCCACAGTTCACTGTATTTTCCTCACACCTCTAGTATAAATGATTTGGCATAACGAAACTAACAATAATTATAATTAATGTAGAGTAAGTAATAAGGGTTTCGTGAATTCTAAATAAAACAATTATTATATAAAAGTGTAAAAAGAAATGTAATTTATTTTCTTCTGTAATATCTTCAATTATTATGTTTAATTTCTATAAATAAACCAACTGGTTAGGTTAAACATTGTGATATAAGATTTTATTTATGTGTCCTATGCGTACACTTTAATATACAAAACACCTGGAACATTCTTTAAATAATTGTGGTCGTAGAAATAATTGTGTACATAACTCGTTTGAAAGTGTATTTTATGCACTTGCCAAATATATTATCCATACAGATTAATCAGACTATTTTTTTACTTAACTTCAGTACATCTCTTACTACTAAAACTATTTTTATCAATGGAAAAAAAGGGCCGTGTTCTCGTATGTTCCCCCCTCTAAATATATATGAATTTTGCTTAGAATTGATAATCCTACAATTCTCTATTCGTGCTTGCTGACTGGGAAAATAAATACCGAAAATCGTCACTGTCTCCTGGACTATACAATAGATGATGATGAGAACTTCACAACAAATACACTTTTATGAATGGCTAGTTGGGGATGTGGTTGTACAATCCCAAGCGGCTAAGAGGACTTTGTCCGAAACTGCAACGGAACTGAGAAGGCCCCTACACCGCCCTTACGAAAATCAACGACCTGACCTACCGCATTCAGTTGTCAGCGGAAAGTAAACCCATAGACATCATATTATCTAAGATAGACTCGCCCTACATACTGTATACTCAATACACTTTCTGTCCGCATGTTTTACCAGACGGGGAAAGGGGAATCGTACGTCGCACATTGACGTAGTGTTTCGGGAGGGTTTACATATATTTTTAGTAAAAATTATTTAATGACCAAATCAATAACCTATGGGTCTTCGGAATCAAAGGTAAATTTAAAGAAAACATATTCAATTTATACAGGGCATTTTATATTTTTTCTTATAGATTAAAATAGTAAAAGAGTAGTAGATTAAAATTAAAAGTGGAAGAACATTTTTGTTAGTATTTTATTATATATTTTTTAAATACATGAAGAGCAAAGAGCAAGTAAAAATATAAAGCCATTTATTATTATTTTTACATGGGTACTGTTTGAAAACCTTTATTACAGGTCGAAAAAAGAATAATTTATATTGCCGGACTACCTTTTTTATGAAATAAAAAGCTATTAAAAACAGAACAATTTTATTTCAGATACAAAAATATACAAATATGATCTTTCTATTACATACCATTTAGGTTGCATGTCGCGACACCTATTTTTAGAATTATTTGTGTAATGATATAGGACAGTAATCAGCAATGATTTTATAATATCTGGACAAGGCTAAAACACATTAGCTTAAGATTATCAAGAGATACTTTATTTCTAATTTGTCCGAATATAAAAAACACTAAAGGAAGCTTCTTTTGTGACATTTAGAATGTCATTTTACTATCAATGGTTACTCCTACAAACACTCTTGGTGAAGAATCTGCTCAATAGATTTATTTAGTGTTATAACTGATATTTTGTAAAGCATATTTTGGAATAAAATAGCTATTTGTGTATTAAGAACAGAAAGTAGCACCTTTGACAGTTGAGACAGAAAGTCTGTCGAAGAGAAAAGATTTATTTTACATTTCTTCAAAAAGGAGGAAAAATACAATATCAAAACTGTTATCTCAGTTATGTAATCATCATTTTCAGTATTTGTGTTTTTCCAACTGACCATAGCAACTGACCATTATTTTGTAATTGAGATGAAAAACCGTACGAGTCGCAGATATGTACGGTTTTTCACCTAATTTCACGGGTATAATCAGCTGTACCACATTAACAGCTAGGTATCTAGTACGGTTTTTAAGCTCAATGCGCTAGTTCAGTGTGATGTCATTTTGGTTCGATTGACATTTAATTCTAACCAAACTTTTAACAAAAACATCAATAAATTTGACATATACGTTTTTACTATTTTTATTTTATTTCAAAATATTGTTTACAGGTCATAAAAAATAGTTATATAATTGGTAACTAAACGATTGTATATTTGATACATGCTATCTACTTACTTTAGGAATATATTTATAAAAGTGAAAAAAACGATATAATTTAGGTAAACAAAACGAACAAAACGGACTCCAAAAATCTACTGTCACTTTAATTGTCAGTGGAAAAATAATAACATCATCACTGAACTAGCGCATCGATGAAGAGACAAATTTTAAACTAAATGGCTTATTTTGAAATGTCAAATTTGAGACTTGTACGGTTTTCGAACTCACTGGTTCAATTGCAGAACACTGTTTGCAGTGAATCTTTTTCTTTAAGGATTTTACTATAAAACCCGAAATATAAGCAACTACATCCTGAATGTATTCGCTCAGAAAATATATAGATAGGTAATCATGGTCACGAAGCTCACTTGTAAATTCCAAATTTTCTTTAGTGTCTGATTCGTAACATTTTAAATTTAACGCAATTTGGCTACTAGTGTTGCTACAATCGAAGATGCTGGTGCCATCTAAAGCAATTGCATTTGCAGTTTTATTTGACTTTACTTCATTATGAATTAATAATTTTGTATAACAATTTTGAAACAATCTCCATGTGAGATTGTTATTAAAGCATCTATTACGAACTGCACTAAAAAAAAGTATTATTTTTTTCTTCATTTTTCGCCTCTTCCACTACCTCTCCCAAAATTCTGTAAAATGTGATGATTACTGTATAATTTTAGAGCTTACAATAATAATAAAAATACCCATAATAAATACTGTGCCTACTTGATAGGTATAGCATTATGTTTTAAGATGTGTCTACCACTTAAATTTTCATAAATATCTGCCATACAAAAATGGTCAGAACATATACTAAGGCTTCTTTTATTTTCATGTTTTCCTCCACCAAGCATAGATTTTGCAGCTAAATTCCACGTTGAATAATTTCTCTAGGAAACCTGATCAGAAAATATAGAACATTATTATTTAAATAAACAATGCTAGTGCTAAATGCCTTTACACTGTTAAATAAATTAAGCCTTATTCCCTGTATATGCCTACGTCTATGCTAACATAATCTTATTTATGAAATGACCGAATAACATTCTTATTCTGCGTATTTCGGCACACTATACATTTCCTCCCCATCGTAAAAGTCCTTAATAAAAAGTTCAGGGTTTAAATTATTCTTGAAAACTACAAAAAACCACAAAAAACACAGTAAAACTTGATCTGTCACTTCGACAACATCAGCAAAATGTCTTAGGTTGCCAAAGTTAAATGATTTATACCAAAATGTTTAATATTCCCATATAATACACATGTAAAAATAGATACTTAAAAGTCTTAAGTGATTGCAATTAATAAAAAACTCATATTGATACTTTCAATTCTTTATTTCCTTTTTTTATTAGATTGTATTAAAGGTAATAGTAACTTTTTAAATAAAAATTTAATGTTTGATATTTCATGAAAGAGATCTGACAACATAGGAAGAGCGTACCGTCAAAAAAAAGTTGCGGATAAGTGTAATGTATACAAGGCGTATCTATTATCCTTTATCTTTGAGTAAACCCAAGGTAGTTTACATTGAAAAGTTAGCGCCACAGTGTGGTCCAGATCCTCCCCATTGGCTCCAGCCAGGTACCAGTATTCAAGTTATTCGGGTCGAATAACTAGAGAGGAGAGAGCAATATTACGCAGCATCCTGTAGCGTGCTGCGGTCGTCATAAGTAAAGGTACGAGTAAATGAAGAAGATAAAATATTCCAGAGATGTCTCAAATTGTCATTCCATGTCAAAAAAAAGTCCAGATTATCCAAGAAGGTTTTAGAAGGTCGAGGCAAGCTATATAAGTCGACGATTTGACGTCAGAGTTCAGTTTTATGACAGACGTTAAACGTTAATTTTATCAGTTTGAGTTATTGTATCAGTTGTATAATTGTTGTTATAGTTTAGTTAAAATCCCTCCTAAAGATGTCTCAATATTTTTTGTTCTAAATTAGATGAAATCGTTAATAATAATTCCGATGATATCTTTATTGTCTGTGG
>OV651835.1:2859379-2919379 GCA_927349885.1 Psylliodes chrysocephalus
GTCCCTAAATCGACGCCGTCACAACGCTAGATGAAATTAGTACATAGTCTAATGTCTGTATTTTCAATGGTGAGTCAAAAGATTTACGTATCTTTCTTTGAGATACCACCCAGGTTTCGTTTAAGGACAGGCTTGACATTTGTTGTAAAATATTATCAATAAACCACATGGCCTTCAGGTCATACACCCCGAAAGACAGGATAGACATCTGTGTTCGATGGGTGAAATTTTGAGTATTTTAATAGAAATTATAAAAATCAATATTAAGAAATATATAGGGTTATATTAAGTTATTTCAATAAAAATTATAATAATCAATATTTAAACATATACAGGGTTGTATTAAGTTAACTCAATAGAAATTATAAAAATCAATATTTTAGAAATGTACAGGGATGTGATATCTTGGATAAATTGTACAAACCAAGATGGTAAAATTTAATAGTAAGTTAACCAACTGGCGAATACGCTGTTCGTTAGATCGAGGGGGGGACACCTATACGCTAAGTAAACCGTTCTACAAGGTTTGAAACAAAGTATATGTGAAATTAACATAGTAAGGTCACGGCATAATAAACAATCGGCAGGCTAACTTGTCTTGGCGGCAACGCTACGCGCACATCTACGCGCACACCGCCATTTTGGGGTCCAACCTCTCAATCAACGAGATGCTAAATGCCACTGGTGGCTCCATATAATGCGCATGCTCGCTAAATTGTCATAAGAATGATGTAAATATACGCGGCAAAGTTTAAAAACATGTAAAAGGAATCTTTTTACGTATTTCAATAATTGTCAGATACAAAAATGAAGGGACTTTTAAAAACTGTTAATACAGTAAGTAAGGATATTAAAAATAGGTGTTTAAATAGTTTTTTAATGTATTTAAATAATGGAGGGCGTTTTAAAAATTATGAATGCAGTAAATAGAATATTCAAAATAAGTGATTAAAATGTTTTTAATATAAATAACTGGTATTTCGAATTTTTTCTTAATAAAACGAATAATGTGATTTTAATATAATATTTTTACAGATAAACTTAATGTTTCTTTAATCATATTTGTAGTAGATAAGCCAGATTTGTGGTTATCCGACAAGGCCAATAATGATCATAACGTTTTGTTTAGGAAAATAAATAAAACACAAAAATATGGTGTACCTTATGTACCTATATTTTTAAGAAGTTTATAATCTTATATATCTATATCATATATAGGTAGATATATAAAAATAATAATATAATTACTGAAAATAAAAATAATATTAAAAAAACATAAATAAAGTAGTGTATTATTGAAATAAAATGAAAAATAAGTTGTTCATAATAGGTAAATATCTCTTCCACCTATATATACCTACGATTGATGTCAAAACAATGGCTAATTATAATTACAAATATAGGACAAAATAATTCAAAATATAATCCCAGCTCATGAACTTCTACATTTATATACTAATTGCAAATCCAATATTTACTATAATATAGATCAGGATTTTGTGGACTTTAAAACTTTATTACCACCTTATTACATAATACATAGGTGTGCAGATTTTTAAAAAATCGTTTTTTTCTTTTTTATTACTGTGGTGGAATTTTTTCTCATGAACACCTTCTCCTTACGGTTGGCATCTAGTGTGAGGCTCACAGCTTGCTTTGTTTAGAGCACATGTCACTAAAAACAGCACATAGATCCTATTGTTCCACCCTGAAATTGCCTGTAATTACAACTGTTATACCAAGAATTTATTTCTTCTGCAATCTGAACAAAAATAAACCTAACAGTAGAAAACAACCCCCATAAAGTACCTTTCAAGATGCTCTGACTATGTGGAAAATCTAATCAGCTCATTTCAGAATAAAAAAACCTTAAGTTTAGAATTTGATGTTATTCTCTTTATCAATTTTTGAGTTATCGTGGATGCAGATAGACAATATCGCAAAAATGATCAAAACGGGGAACAATATTTTTATTGGGAGCTTTATTGCTGCTGTTCTTGAAGACAATCATATTTCTGTAATTTAACAAATGTCTGATTTACTTTAACAAATAACAATTTTTTGATTTTGTTTTTATTTGACTATTTAATAAATTAACAAAAATATATGTTATCAAAATAATATATCCATTAACCCAAATAAGATGAGATCATTTTGTCAATACCTTCTGTTTTTAGTAAAGATATTAATCTCTTTTAACTTTCCAAAAGTACCTAGACTGAAACGTTTTTCATAAAAAATGGTTCCTAGAGACAGACTAATAGTTATAAAACTATACATTTTCATTAAAAAACTTCCATTAATTTTATCAGTCATATAATTTCATTAGGTATATTTATGTAATTACGCACTACAAATGTTTTGATATAAGCCATAATCATATTTGGAATGTTAATTTTAAACTTGTGACTATACCTAATAAAATTACCTATATAACCAATAAAAACAAAGATTTTTATTGAAAATATATATTATGTATAATAATAATATAGTCAAATTATTAAAAAAATATATGTTATTACAATAAAACCCAATATTATTTTACCTGATTTTGTATTCACCCACAACGCAAATAATTTTGAAGCTATTAGGTAGTAGACCCTTTATTCACTTTTGAAATTCTCAAGTGTTCCAAATCTAGATTGTGACCATAATGTATATTTTGAAAGGGTACATATACTGCTTATTCTCATCATCTCTTAGCTTTATATGACTTGTGCAACAACAAGCAATAACATCTAATTTACAAAACTTCCGTGACTTTTCAACAAACGACTTCATAGTTCTGAGCATTGCTTTTACCTGTTAAATTTGCATTAAATGTTTTAAACAACTGAAAATTATTCATCTTATCTGTTTTTTTTTAAATTGTGGTTATAATAAATAACATTTCCTCCAGTACTCTTCTACGTTCTAGCTATAGTCTAGATATTAGTTACACTTATATTAACCATTTCAAAATTGCTTTTTCAGCTTTCAAATATTGGTGCTTAAAACATCATATTGGAATAAAAGGGAAACTTTTACCATTTTTATTTACAAATACAATATCCTTGCTGTATTAAACTTTCACTTTTTTGGTAGGATGAATTAGGTATTGCAGTCCTGTTTCTGTTTCCAAACCGTGTACTTCTCGACTATGTCTATTTAAATTGGACTTCTTAGAAAACAATTTCTCACAAACGGAGTATTACAACATTCCATTTTGATAAACAAAAATTATCACTCTTCTAGAATGAACAAAGGAGAGAATGACAAGTTAAAAACGGCGCCAATCTTGATGACACATTTAGCGAGCATGCGCATTATATGGAGCTACCAGTGGCATTTAGCATCTCGTCTCAATCAAGCCAGTGGCGTCACTGTCGTCGTTTAAATCGACAAAAACAAACAAGTTGCAGTAGCACGGAATCAGTAGCGTGTATCTTAAATTTATTTTGTTTGTGATGTTTGTATTATGTAGTTATTGTTATTTTTTTAGAATTATAGATATTTTTTGACACTTTTTATATAGTAGTTGTTTTCCAGTGTTAATTTGTTTTTCTATGTCTGGGCAAAGTTGTGCAGCAAAAAACTATATGAATAAACTGTATTAAAATATTTTTCGGTTTCTTAAAGATCTTATTAGGTATGTATGGTATACTTTTAAAAAAATCCTAGTATATGAGTCAGTTTATCAGTTATAAAGCTATTAGTAAGATGTAGGTAGGTGCCTAGTTAACGTCACGTAAAGTTTAGCGTCAATTTATATTTACTTATGTAGGTATATTATTAAGATTTAAAGTAAAATGTTATATTTTAAACATCTCCCGTATGGAGTTGACAAAATGGAAAAATCTTTATTTTTATTTTAAGGAAAAAGTCATTATAAAAAAATTCTGTTTGACGAAAAAATAGGTTTACTATATTAATATGTTAGGTCAGGTGTACATGGTCTTAATAAATGAAGAAACTTAAAATTGACAAAAGGAAAAAATCTGTATTACCTTATTGATTTTACGAAGAAAAGTCACAGTTTTCCTTTCGGTTTTCCTTCATAACTTTAAAAGGAAACTTTTTCTTGTAATTTTCTTCAACAAGCAGAATTTTTTGTAAGGAATAATTTTTTTTTCTGAAAAAAAATGAATATTAATCGTAATTGTGTTATTCCCAAATATTGAAATGCTTAACAAAAATTTAATTCTGATATTCATTTTGATAATTATTCTAGATATGCGAATAACAAAGCTTTATAATCTTGATAAATCTAAAGTATTTTCATTACAAAAAGCAAGAAAATCTTAATTAGCCATTAAAGAAATTATAAGTAGTAAATTAGTAATGAGTTACAATCAAAATCATGTGTTTTAAGCAGTGCTATTAAAAATGTAAAATTCTTATATTTTGTCGAAGTAAATTCAAAAGCCCGCCAATTTTCAAGCTAAAATAGCATTACACCTTTCTATATTACCGACTGAGTATTAATTGCACAAAACTATTCCATATGTCGCTGAAGGTAAACATGCTGCCAAATTTCTGTGGGGAATCTGCAACTCTTAATTGAAGAGCGATCAGCCAAAACCAAATAAATCCACTTTTGGGCAAAAATGATTTTATGATCGATTCCTATTTCTTTTGGTGAGATAAATCCGATGGCGCAATCAGTTTCAACCAAAACTCGTTAAATCCCATTCAAAATCGACCTCAAAGTCGATCAATTCAAGCAAAACCAGATAAATCCCGAAAATTAAATGGAATTGGTCTGTTACATACATCTTTGCTTTATTTCAAAAGTACAACAAAGTTTTAAAAACATATGATTATACTTAGATAATAATAAAAAAAATAAAAAAAAATAAATTAAAAAAAAATAAATAAATTAAATTAAAAAATGCCTGATTAACGTAAAAGATTTGGTATTAAACATATTTATATCAAAATAAACACTTTTTACATTATAAAATTAGTTAACTCAAGCAAAAACAGATAAATCCATTTTGTAATTTGCAATAATTACTGTTAATCATAAAAAAAAAACGAAAACATTATTTACGAGGTCTATATCATCATATTTCAGATATACCATTTAGTTCCTTGGTTAAAGTTACGGACGCCCTAATGGACGGTTTTTTGCCATTATCTCAAAACTTTATAAAATGGATTTATCTGGTTTTGGCTGATCGCTCCTCAATTATCCTTTCTCCATGATGGTAACTGTGTAAACCCTACATCGGTCCAAATTCAAAGGACGTTCAAAAAATTGCAATGTTTAAATTTATTACATTCTGGAACTGAAAACTGCGAAACAGGTGGGGATGCTTTACTTGTAAGGCTACATGAAATTCGTAGGACTAGTAAGGATGAGCCATTTTCCAAAATCGCGTGTAATGGTGGCAATATTGTCGAAAATGTAAATATAAACAAGCATATTAATGAATTGCATGCACAAAATATTAATATTTTTTAAGAAAATTTTATTATATATGCGGATTTTTAATAAAAAAAATGTCTTAAAATTCAACGTTGCGATGTATGTACACAATATGCCTTAACACACGAAGACTTGGATATAAGCTCCATGTATTGTTATTATAAAGCATACAAAAAAGCAAATAAAGATATTTTTGGCAATTTAAAAATGTCAAATAATAGTTTTGTATGTTTAATAACAAAAATTGAAATAATTTTTCATCACAATTTTGAATTATTTATCACTAAATCCGGCGTTTGTAATTTTTTTTTAGATTTAATTAATTCCGAGATAACATTTGACGCTCCTTGTCCCCGATTTCCATAAATATATGTTATTAAGGGTCGATTCCACCGTTGTGTTAAACGGACATTAAAATGACATTGTTAATGTAAAAATGTAATTTTAAACTTCGTTTAACACAACGGTAGAATCGGTCCTAAGTTATATTTAAGGAAGCTCATATATTTCACTTTAAAAATATTAATAGAAATTTTAAGACCATCAATAAAAACAAGATAATTATTTGGCGCAATTTGTGAAGCTTTTTTGTTTTAATACTGTAATATATTGGAATAAATATGTGATGCGTATCACCCTGTAATAATATCAATGTTTGGCGATAGCCGTTTTTTTGTATTACTATTGAGTTTACCTTCATGTGGAATATACCGAAATAAAGTCAGTTATAAGTTATAATACAACATTTACTTGTTTAATTTCTAATAATAAATTCGCTCCGATTAACTTAATAACTGGGAATATTAAATAATTAGTAATTAATTGAAGATATTACACTGGCGCAGTCTTAAAACTGTTTAATACATTATAAATACATAAATATTTGCTCATAAATAATAAATTGTGGTGAAAAGATGGCCGTGGGACAGTTAGAAACATTTAGATTGGGAGAAGGGAACTGGAATTCATACACTACACGTATGGAGCAGTATTTTAAGGTAAATAAAGTAGAAGAAAATATGAAAACTGCCCTATTGATCACCGCTGTCGGAGATCAGACATACGAGCTCATGGAAGATCTTTGCAGCCCGGTTAAGCCCGCAGACAAGACGTTTCTTGCTCTAACTAAAATGTTGGCTGACCATCTGCAACCCATGCCATCTGAAATAGCTGAACGTTACAAGTTCCGGCAGAGAAAACAGGAAATGGGTGAGAAAATTTCATCGTATATAGCAGCATTAAAGCAACTGGCAAAATACTGTAAATTTGGAGATAATTTAGAAACTCAATTAAGAGATCAGTTGGTTTTTGGGTTACTGAATGATGTCATTCGGCAACGTCTTTTTCAAGAAAAATCTCTTAAGTACACGGAAGCAGTAGAAATAGCAGTAAATATGGAAGCAGCAGAGAGAAATTCCGAACTTGTTGGCGGTACCAACAAGGTAAATTTTATGAAACAACAACCAGGTTCCAGCCAATTAAAAAAATCGAAGTTTAATACGCAGACGCCATCTTGTAGCTTTGGACCAGGAGAGAATCATCAGCCGTGCCGCCATTGTGGAAAGAAGAACCACAGCACTTCCGCCTGTTTTTTCGCAAACGCCACCTGCAGAACATGTGGCCGCAAAGGACACACAAGCTCCGTTTGTAAGAAAAAAGGTACTGATAAAAATTTTGATTTTTCTAAATTTAATAAATTTGTTTCGGTTGAAAATGATTGTACTGATTCCGATTCTGATTATTATTTTAATAATATTACGCAGCTCAATGAAAAACCCTTAAAAATTAATGTATTGATTAATGATAAATTAATTTCAATGGAATGTGATACTGGTTCGCCAATTTCAGCAATTTCTGATAAGTTTTATTTAAATAATTTTAAAAATATGCCTTTAAATGAATCTGCTTTAAATTTAAAATCATATGCTGGAGATTTGTTTAAAACATTAGGATTTATTTATGTAAGGTTTGTTATAATGATATAAGTACCGAATCAAAATTGTTTGTTATAAAAAATGGGGGCCCACCAATTTTAGGGAGAAAATGGATTGGTAAATTAAATATTTCGATTGATAAACTTTTAAACCTACATCATATAAATGAAATAAATGTAAGTGACGTGCAAAAAATTTTGCAAAATAAATTTCCTGAAGTATTTTCTGGAGGTTTAGGTAAATTCAATAAAGGAAAAGCCAAATTACATCTGAAAGAAAACGCAAGTCCTATTTTTTTTAAGGCTCGCAATTTACCTCTAGCATTAAAAGAAAAAGTCATGACTGAATTAAATAATTTAATTAAAGATGAAATTTTAACTCCAATTGAATTTAGTCCCTGGGCTACACCTATCGTCCCAGTGTTAAAAAAATCTGGTGAGGGGGGTAAGAATTTGTGGCGACTATAGAGTTACTTTAAATCCCAATTTATGTGTAGATAGATACCCTATTCCTAAAATTGAGCATTTATTTGCAGCGTTACATGATGGAATTTTTTTTAGCAAAATCGATTTGTCTCAAGCGTATGCGCAAATCGAACTTGAAGAGTCGTCAAAAATTCTAACCACCCTTAATACGCATAAAGGTTTATTTAAAATGAATCGTTTACCTTATGGAATTTCTTCGAGCCCTGGTATATTTCAAAGAATTATTGATAACATTTTTTCAGGCATTGATAATGTGGCAATTTTTTTAGACGATGTTTTAATAACTGGAAAAGATTCGAAGACACATTTAGAAAACTTATTTGTTGTTTTTAAAATTTTGACAGATTGCGGTTTAAAAGTAAAATTAAATAAATGTTCTTTTTTTCAAAAAGAAATTCAGTTTTTGGGGCATACAATAAATAATAAAGGCTTGACGACATCATTAGAAAAAGTAGAAGCTATCCTTGATGCACCCCAACCTAATGACATTACAAGTTTAAAATCCTTTTTGGGACTTGTTAACTTTTATGGAAAATTTATAGAAAATCTGAGCCATAAACTACATCCTTTGCACGTATTGTTAAAAAAAAATACTTCATGGTATTGGGGTGAATCACAAAATCAATCGTTCGAATCGATAAAAAAGGAAATTGCATCACCTAAAATTTTAGCGCATTATAACCCTAAATTGCCAGTAACTTTAGCAGTAGACGCTAGCTCATATGCAGTAGGGGGGGGTAATTTCTCATATTTATTCAAATGGAGATATTCGCCCCATAGCATTTGCTTCACGCACACTTTCACAGGCAGAGAAGGCTTATAGTCAAATGGACAAGGAGGGTGCTGCTATAATTTTTTGTTTAAAGAAATTTCACGATTACTTATTTGGTCGATTTTTTACGTTATTATGTGATAATCGTGCTTTAGTGCATATTTTTAACAATAAAAAGGGCATACCTTTGTACGCGGCAGCGCGACTACAGCGCTGGAGTATCATTTTAAGTACTTACAACTATGAAATTAAATTTATTCCAACAGATAAAAATCACGCAGATGCTCTATCACGACTGCCCCTTAAAAATACCGACGAAATTAAATTTGACTACTCACATATATTTTATTTAGAAGAAAATCTTCCTATAGACTATAAAAAAGTAGCATTATTTACAAAAAAAGATCCTCTTTTAAATACCGTTTATGGATATTGTTTTCACGGTTGGCCCGATAAGTCTCAAATTGTAGAAAAAGCAACTCCTTTCTATTTAAAGAAAGATGAATTACATTTAGAACAGGGATGCCTATTGTGGGGTTACAGGGTGGTTGTGCCAGAGAAATTAAAATCAATTTTACTTGAACAAATTCATTTATCTCATTTGGGCATAACCAAATGTAAAGCAATGGCTCGATCTTACTTTTGGTGGCCTAAGGTTGATGAAGAGATTGAAAAAATGTGTAAAAATTGTGAAACTTGTAATTCAGTTCAAAATAACCCACCAAAAGTACATCTGCATCCTTGGCCCTACGAAAATGCTCCGTGGAGTCGTTTACATTTAGATTTTTTAGGACCTTTATTGGGAAATAAATACTTAATTGTTATTGATTCTTTTACAAAATGGCCAGAAATTTTTAAAACAAATATTAGTGATGCTAAGCATGTAATTTCTATTTTAAAAAGATTATTTGCAACCTTCGGTCTGCCTAATAAAATTGTTTCCGATAATGGCCCGCCCTTTTCCTCAAATGAATTTCGAGAATTTTTAACAATAAATGGTATCAGACAACTTTTTACCACCCCAAAGCATGCTGCTAGTAATGGCCAGGCCGAAAATTCCGTAAAAATATTTAAACTGGCTATAAAAAAGGCGTTTTGGGAAAATAAAAACAAAGATGATTTTCTTTCACAATTTTTGTTTGATTATCGAAACACACCACATAGCACAACAGGGGAAAGTCCTTCGAAATTAATGTTTCAACGGAAAATTCGTGGAAAATTGGATTTACTGATTCCAAACTCAAGGAAAATTGTGGAAGATAAAGTAGAAAAACAAAAAGATCATTATGGAGGTAAACTAAGAAATTTTGAAATTGGTCAGAAAGTTTATCTTAAAGATTTTAAAAATCCGGATCGTCCATCATGGACAGAGGGAGTAGTAACTGGTAGAGAGGGATCGGTTATTTTTGATGTAAAATCTAAAGAAGGTAAAGAATTTCGACGTCATTCAAATCAACTCAGAGCATCCATGGGAATGAATGTGGCAGAAAACCATGATATTTTAACAAACAGTTCTGATTCGGTACAAGAACTTGAAAGTAAAGAAATAAATCCCCCTGAAAGTGAATTTACTGAATCAGGAAATTCTAAATCTGAAAATGAGATTGAAAAACCTGAGACAGGAAATTCTAGATATTTTTTAAGACCTAGATAAGTAATATTTTTTTGGTAATACTACTTATGTTTTATATATTGCTAATATTGTGTATATATGTATAGTTAGGATATAATTAAGTTGATTGTGCGCGGTACATTAACTATAGTGAAGGTGAAAATAAAAAAAAATATATATATATTTTGGTGCGTTATAGATTTAGGTATAGCAATTAGAATATAATTATTATTTTTTTTTATTATTAAGGTAAAAGTTATGTTTCAGTTTCAGGGCGGAATGTGTAATATATTGGAATAAATATGTGATGCGTATCACCCTGTAATAATATCAATGTTTGGCGATAGCCGTTTTTTTTTGTATTACTATTGAGTTTACCTTCATGTGGAATATACCGAAATAAAGTCAGTTATAATACAACATTTACTTGTTTAATTTCTAATAATAAATTCGCTCCGATTAACTTAATAACTGGGAATATTAAATAATTAGTAATTAATTGAAGATATTACAAATACGATCCTGCCTATCAATACCTTATTTTATTACAAAATCTTTAAATACGCTTTAATCCGAATGGCGTCGTCAAGGTCAAATTTTCTTAGTATTATATTTGTATGCGATCAGCGGAGAGTGAGCCTGCCGATTGTTTATTATGTCGTGGTAAGGTAATCAACTGGCAAATTGGCGCTGTTTGTTACTTCCGTTGGTCATCACCTCTATACTCATCGTAATATTTACCTAAGAGGGTGCAACCTGTATACAGGGTGGTAGACCGGTAACGCCTCGGTCTGTATACTAAACTTTTTTTAAAAAATCGGTTTTTACGGTGAGATGTATATCAGAAAAGGCAACAATTTAAAAATAATTTCAATAATACAGGGTGCTCCAGGAAATTGGAATATATCAAAGTTAGGTTTTTTTAATCGGGACACCCTATATTTTATTGCATTTTTGAAATCTACAAAGAAAATTAGTGTAACTTTGTTAAGGGGTTCTTATACCTAGAGTCTATCATTTTTGATATATTCGAGGATTTTCAAAATTTTGGGGTGTTTAAAAACTGCAAATATATCCTACATTTCTTAATATTTCAAAGTGATTTTTTTAAGGTACATTAAGCGTCTTCTGGGCTGTAACATCAAATACTTACTGATCAAAAATATCGTATAGGGTGTCTACGAAATAGATATTTATTTTACGTAGATTTAAACACCAAAAATTTCGTTCGCATAGATTTTAGTTTATGGCCGCTAGAACAGGTAGGAGAAAATAGAGACTTTTTTCGATTTTGTCTTATTTACAGACGAATCCACTTTCCATAACAATGGCTTAGTAAATCGCAATAATTTCCATTACTATGATACAGAAAATCGGCACCTATTTAGAACTATTGACCGACAAAACAGATGGAGCATAAATGTTTATGGGGGGATTATTGGAGAGAAAGTTATAGGCTCATATTTTTTTAATAGTCATCTAATGGAAATAATTTTTTGAGGTTCCTTCGTTCAGATTTTTGGCTACTTCTCGAAGATATGGGTGATTCTCGCCTAACTGTGATTATTACAACTTACATTTTTCTAAAATTAAAAATGTTTCAAAACGTATGTTTTACGCGATTTTGTTTTCTATTTATGCATAGAAATAAGCCTGTAAAGTGGTTCTACTACAGCTACGACACAACGAAAACTGTGACAAAATTTAAAAATTACTACTGACATTATTTCCACGGTACTGACATATAAATGATTATTTTTTTTACCAATCCAAAGATTGGTATAAAATTGCAATAAAATTCAATGCAGTATGCATTAGATTGTAGTTACAAGAGGTAAATTTTATATTAAAAATTGAATTCTGATAGAAATTTATATATTTAATTTTAAAAATGAGAATCGGACATGCCACGGTACTGACATTTCGAGTATATTTATATGCAGCTTAAAAAAAATTACGAAGGTTTATGATCTAATTCATAATGTCGGTTGTAAAATACCTCTAAATTTATAATATTATTAACTTTTTGATTAGGAAAACTTATGCTAAACGATAAATAAAACACTGGACATAAAAAATCACAGTTAGGCGAGAATCACCCATATACCACTGAACGTACGGCAACAAATGTGGCTACAATTAGATGGTGCTCCTTCTCATTTTGCGCGGGACGTGAAAAATTTCTTAGAACGGAAATTTCCTAATAAATGGATAGAAAGAGGAGGCCCATGCCATTGGCCACCTAGATCACCCTGTTTAACACCCCCAGACTTTTTTTTATGGGGTTACATAAAAAGTCTTGCATACAATACCCCAGCAACCACGCCAGAAGATATGAAGGAACGAATTAAGAATGTATTTGCAACTATTACGCCGGATATGCTAAAAAGAGTAAGAAATTCGTTTGAATGAAGGATCACATTGTGTATTCAAGAAGACGGTCATCATTTTGAACATCTATTAAATTAATTTATTATCTTGTATTATTTTGTAATTCGTGTTTCAAAAAAAAAATGTAACACTGTTAGTAAAACTATCACAGATAGGTATAGGGAATACCTACATCGTTTGAAAGGGTTTCGAAAGATACTTCAAATAACGTTAAAATATATTTGGTGTTCTATTTAAAATAACAAAGTTTTTAGTGTCTAAATCTACGTATAATAAATAGTATTTCGTAAACACCCTATATAATATTTTTGATCAGTAAGGGAGCGTTCAAGTATTACGTAACGAATTTGGGGGGGAGGGGGGGTTTTTATAAAACGTTACGATGCGTTACAGGAGCGTTTGCACTACGTGTTACGCAACATTATTATTTTTTAACCCTTCAGAAAAGTCGCGTAGAGAGTTTCTCTCACGCATTTTTTAAAACGTTTCTTTTTCTCAAAATTTCAAGTCACCATTTGACCTCTTTTTACCTTCACAAAAACGTTACGGCGCGTTACATGGGGGGAGGGGGGTTAAAAATCTCCAAAAATTGCGTTACGTAATACTTGAACGCTCCCTAAGTATTTGAGGTTACAGCCCAGAAGACGGTTATTGTACCTTTAAAAAAACAATTTGAAATATTAAGAAATGTAGGATATATTTGCATTTTTTAAACATCCTAAAATTTTCAAACTCCTCGAATATATCAAAAATGATAGACTCTATGTATAACAACCCCTTAACAAAGTTACACTAATTTTCTTTATAGATTTCAAAAATTCAATAAAATATAGGGTGTCCCAAATAAAAAACCTAACTTTGATATATTCCAATTTCCTGGAGCACCCTGTATTATTGAAATTATTTTTAAATTGTTGCCTTTTCTAATATACATCTCACCCGAGGGGCAAACCACTCTTTGTAAAAATGTACATGTATTGCCGAATTCACATGATTTCCGCAATCATATGGCGATTTCTGGATGACTGCGGTGATTTCCATGTGACTTCTACAGATTTCTAATTACTGCGGTGATTTCCACATGATTTCAATGGATTTCTCGTGACTGCGATGATTTAAGTATTGACTACGGCGATTTCCGTACTGATTTTAGGCGATTTCTTTATGGATTGCCAGTATTTTTTTAAAATTGCAGGCATTTCCGAAGGATTTCTACAATATATGGTTAGTTTCTAGTAAAAAACATTAGCTGGGTGTTATATCAGGAGAACTAAATTTTGTATAGGACATGTATGGGACATACAAGAAAAAGAAAAATTAAAGTTTGTATAAGACATAAAAAAAAACGTGAAAATTGTTTTATTAAATTAACTTTATTTTTTAATATTTTAAATAAGTCACAATTCTGTCAAACTAATTGTCAGTATATTTTTTAGTTATTGAAATTAAATGTAATTAAAAATGAATGATTCTTGTGAAGAATCGATAAATAAAAGCATTTCACAAGATATTCAAGTATATTTACAAATATATCCTATATTAAAAATTTTTTTTAAAGTTTATTTTATTTAATAAATTAATAAAAATCATCATCTATTTTTAAAATAGTAATTTTATCTTAATTATTTCTAAATAAATTTTTAAAATTTTGTCAATTTTCGTTAGTGGGTTGTAAAAAAACTATACTGTACAACTTGAATGGATTGTCCGTCTTACATATGCTATCATATACACTCTTGTTGCACAAACTACTATTGTGGAATACTCTAATAAATTCAATATTTCTCAAACATATTTTAATTTTCAATGACTGACTTTTCAAAATGCCCATCTGACAATTTCTATATATCAACAAACCATCATATCCCCCTTTACAAACTTGATAAATTTCAAAATATTTCTAGATTCTCAACCGTCCAGCTTTGCTAACTTCAAATTTTGACCCTAATATCTAATTTTAAAAATTTCATCTGGAGATTTTTCATATCAATATATTTATTTATTTATTTATTGGATACTTTACAAACCCTATAAAAAAATAATATTAATGTAGAGTTAAGTAACAACAAGAAATTTAAAAACAAAAATAAAACAAACCTTAATATCTAATGAATTTAATTTAGTACAGTCAACTTTCTTAGGCTAACTTTAAAGATATCTGTTTGGACCTCGCTAAGAAACTCATTGGTAACAGCCATCATCTAGTTAAAAGGAGATTTGCTACTTGAATCTACACTAAATAATTCCATTAAGTAGAAAAACGACCCTTTACAAAGTACTTCGACTATGCCCAAAATCTAATAAACACATAAGAGATTGGATCAAAGCTTAAATTTAAAATGTTTTTCTTTTTATTAGTTTTTAAATTTTCACCTTCTACCTACGAAATTTACACTTTTCCTCAAATATATCTGATACGGTACAAATCATGTATAGGACAAAAATGATAGAGAATGACAAGCAACTTTTATTTGAACAATTTTCTTAAAAATTCGAAATTTTCAATTTTTGTAAAATTTCTTGAATACCAACCATTTTAGGAAAATTACGTACCTATAGGATAAAAATTATAGAGCAACACAAGCAACTTTTATTTAAAGAATTTTCTTCTCCAAGCGTAAATAACATATATTCCGTGGAATACAAAAGAGACCTCCTATAAAGTAACATCTCACTTTGCCTAAAATGTTATCAACTCATTAGAGGATAGATCAAACCTTAAGTTTTAAATTTAGTGTTTTTCTCTTTATCCCTTCATGAGTATACAGACACACACACACATACATCATCGCGAAAATAGTCGAAACGACGTCCCAAACCGTAAAAATCCGTCGAAAACTCGAGGTCGAAAAAATCATGATTTCTATACTTTCCTTATCTGTATACAGACAGGAAAATAAAAAATGTATTCTGTCAATAAATTAATTCTTTTTTAAATAAAATACATTTTAATTAAAACGTGTATGGTTCCCTATAAAATACAAATAATTATATTATGCATTAAATAAAAAATCGGGTGAAATGAAGACAGTTCTGGACCACCTTGGAAATATTTTCAAGTATTTACAAGTAGATCAGAAATTTGTTGATCTGTGCCAAAAATTACATTTAAAAATTAATAATAATTGATGGAACGATACTTTCGATAAACTTAAATTAATTTACTTACACAAGATGACTTAGATGGCCTAGTCAAAGCACCTACTTCGACAATGGCGAATAGGTGAAATGTTAACTGACTGCGCGCGATTTTTAACGATTGCTAGCGATTGCTCAGCGATTGCGGCAGATTTCGGGGAGACTGCAAGGTAATTCTGAACGACTGCGACGATTTCTTAGCGATTGCCACTGATTTTGATGGGACTGCGGCGATTTTCAATGTGATTGCGGACATTTTGTACATGTATTGCGGGAGTGATTTGCCCCTCGATCTCACCGTAAAAACAGATTTTTTAAAAAAAAGTTTAGTTTTGGATATACAGACCGAGGCGTTACCGGTGGACCACCCTGTATATCTAGAATAGAATTAAATAAACAACAACACCATAGTTAACCAACTGGCGAATTGGCGCTGTTCGTTAACTCCGTTGGTCATCAACCTAAATCAGAATATAAACAACAACACTATAGTTAATCAACTGGCGAATTGACGCTGTTTGTTAACTCTGTTGGTCATCAACCTAAATAAAATATATATTGATAGCAAATGAATATGGTCTGCATTTGAACGGGACTCAAGTGAGATCTCAGTAAATAGTAACAATTGTAATATACTTTGCTAATTACTGCATCACATTTAAAGTATGAAAAATAAAAAGAGTTTAAATATGAATCTGTATGTTTTATTTATCAATTTGTACCAAACTTTTCATCGAATTCTGGTTTACCTAAATTAACATTATCACAACGTGGGTATATAAATTATCAATTAATTAACTAGACGATCACTTTTACTACTAGAGGAAAAAGGCCAAATACAGTAAGTATAGAATTTAAAATAAAGTGAAGTAAAACTTGTGAAATAATTAATAACATTTCAAAGAGAGTAAAGTAAAATAACTAAACAAATCAAAATAATAAGAGGGGTAGGGGGAGGGCCGTCACAATAATAACACTCGTTGTGTATGTCCGATTTTAGTTTTATTTAAAATTATCTGTCTTGTTACTAAAAATTAATTAATTTCTCTTAACATTTAATTCTATATCTTACCTCTATAAGTTTAAGGTCTTCTGTGCCTGGGATTAACTTTTTCCATCATAATAGATGTTTCTTCATACACAGTAAGAAGTGTTCGTTTGAGATTCCCCTTGAGACTCTACTGAGTTGTTTCTATATCTTCAGGTGTTTTGAAGCCTGACAATATGAAATAAACTAGACTCATTTCTCTTGCAGTTCTTAGTCGGACAGTTTGGAACATTGATATAATCATTTAACCAACTTCAATTAAGTCTTTCGAAAAACATCAAGAACTTCTGGGAGCGCCGTTACAATTAAAATACATTCTGTTTAACAAATTAGAAAATAAAAATGTGACAATAGGTTAGGTATACACATACATATTGATAGGAAATTACTAGAGTGATCCACAAAAAATGTTTCTAAAGTGCGGCTATATTAAATATAAACTTACATTTAAAAAAGAAGAATTGTACGATAGACGTGAAATTCCTACTTTAGAAACATTTTTTATGAGGATTATTTTTTATAAAGGAAAATGCATGAAATCAATAACGTTTAAGGACATGTACCAACTAGAAATAATTGGAGACAAATGCAGGCAGTTCCAGGAACGTTCATTAAAATTTATAAGATACAATTTAGAAGACAAAATTTACAAGATAAAATTAACAAGATGAAATTTACAAGATAAAATTTGATCGATGTTTAGACTGTGAGCAATTTAAAGTTTACGTCTTCGGACAGGACACATTATCAAACGTGTAAGCTTATAAGGCTCACACATTTTAATGAACATTCTTGAAACCGGCAGATGATCTTTTAAATTTAGAAGTTTGTGAAGAATGAAATTTTTATATTAAAAAAGAATAGCTTCACCGGAGGACTTACTAAAATAGTAGCCATACCCGATTATACCACAAATTTTTAGAAAAATCCTATATTTTTACGATTTATACACATCATTTATAATTTTTTTTTTTTTTTTTTTTTTTTTTTTAGTTTTTGATATTCTTTTTTTATTATGATTTACAGAGATTTTGTGTGGGGGAGGGCAGACTATTATTATTTGACGTAATAATAAAACTAGTACTAAAAAAGACATAAACAAACTTCCAAAAGCTCGACAAGTTATAATAAACTGTAGTTTTATTTGAAAAAGAAACTAGGTAGAATATCAAAAACTAAAATAGTAGTGATTGGATTTGAATAACTTATTTTTTTTTTTTTCATTTAAAAATCGAGTTAAGACCTACCTTGAAATTAATATAATTCAGAAACATCGTATACAGGGCATCCCATTAAGCTTAATTCCTCGATATTTCAATTTTTGCTATAGATACACCAAGTTTCAAATAAATGTGAAAATGGCATACCAACTTTAGTTTAAAAATATGTTTAATGTTTAAATTACAGATTTATAAGATACCAAGCTAACGAGTAGTGATGATAGCACCGACTTATTTTGAACGGAGTGTTTTGAAACCTGTCATAAATATAACTAATTTTAAATTCATTTTACTTAATTTTTTCAAATTATACAACTTATATATTATTTTGGCATTAACTTCGTTATGAATTTATCTAACCAACGATACCAACATGTTAGCCTATGATTTAGCTGTTTTATTATTGGAGAAACAAAGAAATTTTGAATACAAAAGTTGTACGGTCATATTTTACAATTATTCTTAAATATACAGGGTAGACCATAATTGGGGATCGAATCAAACTAATACTTTTTTAAATCAAACACCCTGTAGCTCAATAGATTTGATTGTTTTCACATCGTCAAACAATGTTAATAGACTTAATGTTCCTAAAAATGTTTTGCTATTTAATTCATTCGCTATGTGCATCAAAACGCGAGGTTACAATATTTTCAAGTCTAATATCCTGTATGTAAGAGCATAATATGTGATTCGAATCCTTTTTGAGGATCCGAGAACAATATTCGAACAAAGAAAAAAAAGGACCCGTGATCCGGATTCGCCGAGGAAATCCTAAAGGATTCGTATTCGAATCATTGTCTCGGATCCTTTTAGAGATAGAACTACGCCGGCGCGAACGGTCGACTAGCGTCTATTTCTTGTGCTCTACAAATGAACCTGCTTCTGTGGCGCCATCTAGTGAAGTAAGGTGAAGTGATAACGACAGCTGTTCAGTTCGTTTGTGCTTGTTAATTTGTTATGTGTTCTGTCAAATTTGAAAATATAATTGCAACGTTGCCGGATTGTGATAAAATTAGTAGTTAATGGAAAATTGTGATTGCCCATACCGGTCCATAAATATGCAACAAGAAAACGAAGCAACGACTTATCGTAAGGTGGCGACCGCCACCAAAAAACATCAACCCATACCTGGCTGCGCCGACCGGCATAGACTCCAACGGCCTGGTCACAGCTCAAATTGAATAAATGAAATGAAAAGTCTTAAATAAACACATTTATATTCTGGTTTTATCATCTGGCCTGGAGCTATTGAAAAAACAGCCACTGTCATTCCTGTTATGTACGTTCTTTTAATATGTTTGACAACTCCACATTTATAGAAATAAAAATATCAGTTGTCATATTATTTATAAACAAAAAATAATATAGAACGGTATTACCATGAATATATTTATTTAGAACAAATAACAAAAAGCAATTGGCAACATCGCTAAAATCACGCACATGCGCTCTTAGTGTGACTGTCAAATCGAAAAAATTAATTGAAGGTCAATGCTGGGTTCATTTGAAGAGCACCAGAAATAGACGCGCTAAAGACTTAAGCTTTGACTTGTCGCGAAGTGTAAACTGAAAGAGACTGAGACTGAAGACCCATTGTGAATATTTAGAAGATAAACGTAGTAATCTACAAATTATGATGGTGGGTGGGATTTTCCTCACCTGCAAGTCAAATGGCACCATCTTTAAGTCGCCCCGGAGCGCCACGGCAAATAATAATAATATCCGTCCCTTTCCCCGGACAAGCTTAGCTTTTGGGTTAGAATTCACTCGTAAAGGGGTGAATTAGAGAGAGTATTATTATTATTATTATTATTAGCAATGAATATCCAACATAAAAATCCTAAAATTGAACACTTGCCTTCCTTAGTCTGGTGCAGTCGAACAACTGGCATATGGGGGTAAAGGGGTATAAGTCGAAAATATTCAAAATTGAGTTAAATCTGCCACGATACTTCTAAACTCATTTTGTACTTCTGGGAAAAGGGATATAAGTAATGGGAAAAAGGGATATAAGTTAAGCCTCACAAAATTTGGGTATTTAAAAAAACCGTTATTCAAACGCGAATATTAAAACTTTAAACTCAGTTTACCATAATTGTTGATTTGTTGATTTAGGACATATACCCCCCCCTTTACCCCCCCTTTACCCCCCCCCCCTTTACCCCCCCCCCCCTTTACCCCCCCCCCCCCCCCCCCCCCCCCCCCCTTTACCCCCCCCCCCCCCCCCCCCCCCCAAGTACCAATTATTTTTTTTTGCAGGTATAATCGACGCACCTCGAAGGAACGGCCCGACAGAAGAACATTTTGAAATTTTGGTGCTATGTAAAACCAACCATAAGACAAGCAAATGAATGAAAATCAAAAACATTTTTAGGAACGTTAAGTCTATTAAAAAAACTACCCAGTGGCGTAGGGTAGATTTTATCTACCCGGGACAGATGCTACATTTGTCGACCTTCTATCATTAATTAGTTTTTATTTTATAAAATCTGTCGCTCCTTTCAAAGTGCCGCCCAAGGCAGGTGCCTTCTGCCCCCCTACGCTACACCACTGTAACCACTTATAATGTTTAATTTAAACAAATATAAGTTTAGTTCGTCCCTCATTTATGGACTACCCTATATATTTAGAATACATTTTAAATGTGATCATCATAAATAATAAGCTAACATGTTGGTATAATTGGATAGGTAAATAACAAATTTATTGTTAATATAAATTTGAAAACATTTGGTAAATTGAACTTAAAATTAGCCATTTTATAACAGGCTTCAAAACATTCGGTATAAAATAAACCAGTTTTATCATAACTATTCGTTAGCTTAGTACCACATAAGTCTGTAATTTAAACAACTTTGAAATCATTGCAAACCTACTTTTATTATGATCATTTTATTCTCTAATTTCACAAAAAATGAACTACTTTGCAAAGCTGTAATTTTTAAAATATGAATGGATTAAATACAGTATTACTAACCATTCTAAAAACTGAAATAAAATCATACATTTTTATTTACCAAACAAAGATGTAACACCCTGTATATACAAAAATATTTTTAGAATATGCCTTTTTCAAATCCATAATACTTTTATTGAAACATGTTTGAGAGTCTATTGAAATTGAAATATCAAACAATTACTCACTAATGGGACTTTCCATGAAAAGTAATTTTCGGACTAGTCCGACGGCGGAATGGGACATTTCGACGCAGCCGTTTTGACGCGGCCGTTTCGACGCGAGGACATTTCGACGCCGGCCGATTCGACGCCGGGCCGTTTCGACGCCAAATGTAATTTTTTTTAAGTAGGTAATAAATTATTCTAAAAAAATATTTGAAATGTCTATTTTTTGCAGATCTATTCTTTGTATATAATTGGGTAATTTAACTTGTTCCTTAAATATTCGCAGTAAGCATTGATAGATAGCTGCAGTAAACATGTAACCATTAGCTGGCTTATGTTCTCATTTCTATGAAAGACATAAAAAATTAATCCCTAAAAATTAGGTACCTAAAAAGATTTTTAATGAATTACCTAAATATTAATATTGATACATAATATTATATTAAGTAGTTTATTAACCTATTTTAGGTATCCGATCCTAGTTAGATTATACAGTTAATTTTTGATCTTAAATGTCGATAATTCATTTCCATTACAATATATATATTTACCGATTTTAAAGGACTCAAAACACTGGTTTGTTGATGGGACATTTAAACCAACTGCCTCAATTTTTTACCTACATAATTATAAATAAATAATTTGGGGGAGTTCATCCTGTTCTTTATGCTCTCCTGCCCAAAAAACGACAAACTACATATGCCCGAATGATTGGTATGGTGGGACATTTACAGCCAGCTGCAAATCCAGAGAAGATATCATGCGATTTTGAATTGGGTGCCATAATCGCGTTCAAAGAAGAGTTTCCAAATGCGGAGCTGCTAGGCTGTTTTTTTTTTAATTTGGTGAAAAATATAAAAAAACATTTGGTGCAAATGAATTTGCTGGGTCGATATAATACCGATGCTGATTTCAGTCTTTATGCACGAATGGTGACATCTTTGGCATTTGTTCCTGATGAAGACATGGATATTGCAATTGAGCATTTATTTTGAGAATTGTCTAACGAGTTGCAACCTCTAATAGAATGGTTCGAGGACTCATACGTAGGACGTCCTCAACGACAGAGTCAAAGAAGGCGCAATCCATTCTTTCCGATCACATTGTGGTCTGCATACAACCGCGTCTTGGAGGGTACAGACAGAACGAACAACCACACCGAAGCTGAACACAGACGACTTGTCCATGTCCATAGATAATCCAACGATATGGAAATTTATAAAACATCGCGATTGTGACGAGAGGATTTTAAAAATTATTATCGATTATAAAAATAGAAATATAAACGAATATTTAAAAGCAATATCATATAATTATTATATTATGCATTCTTAATAATAAAATTAAAAGAGACATTCAAATATATTATTTTGTATGAATTATTACCTATCTAAAACAAATACAGTTGGCGTCAAAACGGCCCTGCGTCGAAATGTCCTCGCGTCGAAACGGCTGCGTCGAAATGGCTGCGTCGAAACGTCCTAGACCGGTCCGACAGACATGTCAGGAAAAGTAATATAAAGTAGTGAAAAGTCACAATGAAAAGTAGTTGACCTTGAATATAGAAAACACAGTTAAATGTTTGTCCATCCTGGATGTTTTCTCGAAAACACTTTGTGACCAACATTTTCATTTGTATTTTCTTTTTTTAGGCAAATCATTTGTAACATATTTCCAACCTTTGGATTTTTTTGGAAATTTTACCTTTATTTGTAAGAAATTCAGACAATTTAGTTAATTTAATATCGCGTATGTGCACTTTTAAAAAGTGTGTTTTGACTAGTCAACTTTTCAGACTAGTCCGTCGGGCTTGTCTATGAACTTTTCCAAGCAACCCATCACTAATATATACAATATACAGGGTGTTTCAAAAAGATTGGTCATAAATTATACCACATATTCTTGGGTCAAAGTACTTACTTATATACAAAAGTGCACCCAAAAATAGTTACAGGGTGTATAAGATAAAAATTTAAAAAAAAAATTTTAACGTTGCTCTTAAACCGTTCGGCATTTTTTTATGAAATTTTATATGACATGTTAGAATACCATGACTAATAATATCGAGGAAGAGGCAATATTTTTTCTTGATTTTTATAGGTTTTTGGAGGGGGTCACCGCTCTTTTCTCCAATCAACTTTTTTGTAGTATAAAATTTAATTACAAGTGAAACGCCACTGGAACGCAACATCTATTTGGAAATTTTTTTGTCTCTTAGTATTTGTTTGTAAAAAGTTTAGTTTAGACGATACAGCCATTTGAAATGACAACTTAAAAATTATCAATGTAAATTCTACATATGAAAAATATCAAAATCAAGTTTATTTTTAAATTACAAACTAATGTCATCAAAATAAAAAAAAATTAATTTAACAGGTGTTTATAATTACATTCTTCTCCTGTACACACTTACTACATAGTTTTAACAATGAAAATCGAATTTTGATATTTTTGCATACGTATAATTTACATTGAATATTTTTAAGATGTCATTTTAAGTGGCTGTATCGTCTAAACCAAACATTTTACAAACAAATACTACAAGACAAAAAAGTTTCCAAATAGATGTTGCATTTCAGTAGCGTTCGATTTTTAATAAAATTTTATATTACAAAAAAGTTGAGTAGAGAAAGGGGCGGTAACACCCTCCAAAATCCTACAAAAATAAAAAAAAATATTGCCTCTACCTCTATTTTGTTAGTCATGGTATTCCAACACGTTATGTAAAATTTTATGAAATAATGTCAAACGGTTTAAGAGCAACGTTAAAAAAATTAATTTAAATTTTTATCTTATACACCCTGTAACTATTTTTGGGTGCGGTTTAATCGACCTATTTTTGACCCAAGAATACGTGGTATAATTTATGACCAATCTTTTTGAAACACCCTGTATATACATTTAATACAAAAATTGATTTCAACAAAATTGCATGAATTATTAAAACAAATCCATCTATAAAAGCTGCTGACCCTTTCTTTCTTTTACACAAATAGTGGTGAAATTCAGGTAGAGCCTTCCCTGTTTTTGTTGTACCGTCTTCCAAGAGACTGGGTCCATGGAAATGAAAAGCTTCTGTCCTTTTGGAAGTACCTTACTTCCGATGACTTTCCAATTTTCCATTTTGATTCCCGGATTCTGAACTTTTAATCTCGCCATCAAGCTTTCCGGTTCCCCAGCGTGTCCAGGTATCCATGCCATTGTTTCTATTTGTTCGACATCACGATAACTTCTAAGTTTCAGTCTGGCACCATCCCATGGAACTATATCTCTAACAGTCCGTTCGACCCATGCCTTAGTTGTTCGATCAAGACAAGATAGGATCAAACTGCCGTTTTTCACTATTCCTTTGGAGAACCTGGGTGCAGGTCCTCCTTCATTTATATCTTCTAACCTTTCAAGTAGAGCTCGCCTTATTAGGTTTCCCTGCTCTAGAGTTATAGAGGTATTGGAGTAGTCATCTAAAATTATTTCCGCATCCAATTCTCTTACCCTTGGTGTACGTGACCTTGTCCTAAATTTTGTTTTTAACTGTCTGTGTCTTCGTTCTTGTCGTTTCGACAGGCAGGTATCTGTACAGATTCTATTGGAATCACCCGTCTGTTCCTGATTCACGGAAACAGAGATTACTTCGTCAGCGGGGTCAGATATCCATGCCATTGTTTGCATTTGTTCGACGTCTTCACGATAATCTCTAACTCTCAGCCTGGCACCATCCCATGGAACTATCTTTCTAACAGTTCGTTCGATCCAGTCCTTAGTAGTTTGATCAAGACATGATAGGATCAAACTGCCATTTTTCACCATACCTTTGCAGAACCTGGGTTCATATTCTCCTTCATTTATGTCTTCTAACCTTTCGAGCAGAGCTCGCCTTATTAAGTTTTCCTGCTCTAGAGTTATAGAGGTATTGGAGCAGCCATCTAGAATTATTTCCACCGCCAAATCTTTTACCTCTGGTGCATATGACCCCGAATCAGAAAATTTGGTGCTTTTAAACTGTTCGTTTGTTTGTTTTTGTCTTTTCGACACGTGGGTATCTGCCCAGATTCTCTTGAGCCCACCCGACTGTCCCCGATTGACGAAAACAGAGTTTGATTCGCCAGCGCGTTCAGGTATCCATGGCATTGTCTGCGCTTGTTCGACATCTTCACGATAATTTCTAACTCTCAGCCTGGCACCTTCCCATGGAACTATCTTCCTAACAGTTTGTTCGACCCATTCTTTAGTTGTTTGATCAAGACAGGATAGGATAAAACTGCCGTTTTTCACTGTACCTTTGGAAAACCTGGGTTGATGTCCTCCTTCATTTATGTTTTCTAACCTTTCGAGCAGAGCTCGCCTTATTAGGTTTTCCTGCTCTAAAGTAATATCGGTATTTGAGTAGTCATTTAAAATTATTTCCACCTCCAAATCTTTTACCATTGGTGAATATGACCCTGAACTAGCGTTAGCTGTGTTTCCGTATTTTTCTGATTCTCTGTATATTGCTGCTCCTGAGGTACTTGCACTTGACTCCATCCAGGCCTTCATCGTTTTAAAATAGAATTCACGGTCCTGTTCGACCGGTTCAGTCATCGGTGAATACCTGCTGGCCCTGCTCGTATCAATGGTTCTAAAACAGGCTACCTCTTCAGCATTACCTTGGCTCGCCGGTTGAGAAGTGCTATATCTTACTGTTCCTGAGGTACTGAGTCTTGATTCCCTCCATGAGTCCATGGATGAGTCACAATAATGTGCGGACCGCGGTCCCTCTGATCCAGCAGTTCGCGGATACATGATAGCTCCGCTTGTATCAGTGCTTCTGAGACGTGCCTCTTCATCCGCATACAAAGTTGTTGAAAAGGGGGTGTTATCTTGGTTCATCGGTTCAAAGATACTATACGTGGCTGTTGCCGAGGAAGAAGGCCTTAAATCACTTCTCGACTGCGTGGAATCATAATAGTATGCACGTTCTTTTCCCTCTGGTTCAGTAGTTCTTGGATACCTATTGGCCCAGCTTGCACCAGTGTTACTCAGGTAGGCCTCCTCCCTAGCATATTTATATGCGGGAAAAGAGGTATTACTTTGGTCCTCTGGTTCAAAAGACCAGTATCTTGCTAAGTCTGAAGACACGAGACCTGATTCCCGCCTTGTTTCATTCATGGGGATTGCATGTTCAGTAGTTCTCGGATACCTATGAGCCCCGCTTGCACTCAGTCCGTGAGATTCAGAGGGTTCATTAGTGCATTTTTGTTGATATTTGCGAAGCTTCCTCTGCTTACGACGAAAAGATCGCGACGTTATATCATTTTGGCACGTGTTAGTCCTAGTAGTCATACTTGTTCCAGTGGTTCTGCATCTCGCCACTTCCTCCGAATCTAACGACGCAGAAGAACAATCGTTTCGTCGTACCTCCGGTTCAAAGGTGGCATTAAAATGTGCTTGTTGTGATTCGCGAAGTTTTTTCTGTTTACGTTGAAAAGCTCCCGATTTTCTTTTGCGATATACGTTAGCCTCTGTGTTTCCAGAGGTGCTTTTAGTGCATGTTTCTTGCGATTCGCGAAGCCTTTTCAGCTTCCGCCGAAAAGCTCCCGATGTTCTTTTTTGAATTGTTTTCCCTTTATTGTCATTAACTATTTCCATCATGAGTCCCACGAGTAGCTAGGGAAAAATTCATCACTCCTGACAGAGCCCCGCATTATCAGGAGAGGACTGCTTACTTGGAGGTGTCGTCTGGTGCCCCCAAGGGAACGTTCGCGACCGCAATTACCCCTGCGATCATTCATCCCTCGGCACGTTGCCTTACACCTTAGATTCGGGGGAGTTGGTCCGCGGCGGTAGCTTTCGCAAAGGCTTTCGCCCCACTTATGACTACCACTGACCAAGGAAATACCCTGGCCGTTCTCCTATCCGCCACCCGGAGACGCGCCCGGTTGGCACTCAACCATCGGGTATCACACGATAAAACCAAAATAATTATTATGGTGATATTCTGTAAGGAACTTGTTACAATTAAACAGTTTCTAAGTATGTTATTAAATATTTTATAACTAAACGTTTCTTTACTTGCTACATGCTGTTAATTAGCATTGATAGTTAAAATAACATCATCACTAGATAACATGTTATTAGAAAACAAAGAATTTTGTGATTTTTTCCAGAAGCTATTAACTTTAGACCTATAATTATTTTACATCCTTTAGAAAAAGTACTAGAAATGGCAAGCTTATAAACCAACCTGGCTTTCGTGCAAAACATTCGTGCGAAACCGCTCTTCAGTTGACGTTGAGTAAGTGGAAGTTAAAGGTTGATGAAAACAAATATATTTTATCTGTAATTTTAGACTTCAAAAGAGCTTTTGAAACCACTGACATTAATCTACTCCTCAAAAAATTCAAATATGGTTTCACAGATAGGGTGCACTCATGGTTTAAAGGCTATAGGCATCTGATAATACCACTCTTTTAACAAATGATTTTAAAGAACATGAACATTAATTCCCAGCATTTTAAATAATGCTGTTCAGTCACCACTAAAGATGGAATTGTATTATTTTGAAATTAGTTTTAAATATGACTGTTGTGAACAATTGTATATTAAACTTTTTGAAAAGAATGAAGAATCAATGATTTTATCAATACAGCAGTCAAAAGCATGGTATCATCAGAGAAAATTTCGTGTTTTTTTTGTTTTTTTTTCTGATGTTGATAATAATAACTATACCTAATACAAACTCAAATAATAAAAAAACAGCGATATTGGCTCTTGTACAAAGTTTTGATCCAAACTTACATATAATGAAATTATTGGAAAAAGTGAACATCCATTTTAAATTACCACAAGCCGCCACTCATTATGAACCCTGTTTTTTTTTTTTTCTCCTGGGCTCGTCTGACTATGTGTCTCCGAATAATACTGAAGCCTATTGGCTTATTGTGTTTTACCCCATGTTAGTTCATAGCACCCACTCTATCACCTTTGTACCTTGTACAAGTTTGTACAGATCCTTGGGTGAGTGGGTTCTATAAGTTGTTGGATCAACCTGGGGTTGTCCAAAAAGAGCCTGTCTTTTGCGATCTAGAGCTTCGCATTCGCACAGTATGTGTTTGGCCGTTTCTGGTTTCTTGTGACATAGTGGGCACATGAGATTCCCATTGTACATGCCAATTTTGTTCAAGTGTCCCTTTACTGGGGCGTGCCCAGTCGTGAACCCTGTTATCACTTTCAACTGGTTCCTATTCATTAAGAGTAGTTCTCCAGTTCTTTTGGGACATGGTCTGCCTATGAAGGCTTTTCCATGTGCCTGTTTTGGGGTGCTTCCCCAATAGTTGATATGTTGTTCCCGAATCCAGTCATTTATAAAACCCCGGACTGTACTTTTTGGTACTCCTGGGTTTGTGTCTGATTCCGGTGTTTCTTCTGACCCTCTTTTTGCAAGTTCGTCAGCCTTTTCGTTGCCTTCGATCCCTTTGTGACCTGGCACCCAAAATAGTTTTACTCTATTTCGGTCTGCCAGTGTTCTTAGTTCTTCGATGCATTCCCATACCAGCCTCGACGTAACTTTCTGACTCGATATGGCCTTAAGTGCCGCTTGGCTGTCTGACATTATTTGAATATGCTGATTTTCGGCAGCTCTTTCATTGTTCGTTTTTGCACATTGCAAAATTGCGTATACCTCGGCCTGAAATACCGAGGAATGTATTCCTATAGCATAGCTATGGTTAGTATCAGGGTTTTTGGAGAATACTCCTGCCCCAGTGCCTTCCGCAGTCTTAGACCCGTCTGTATACCAGGTTTGTTCCTGTCGTTGGGCATTGGGCTCCCTTATGGTGATCTCCGCTCTTTCCTGTATTAAAACCCCAAAGGGAGTATTAAACGAGTACCTCTTGGTTATGTGGTCTGATCTTATGTCTAGCACGTCTCCTGTCACTAACCTTGAGATATTCATGTGACCTGGCCTAATGTCAAGATTTCCCAGTGTATTCCCTAATCTGTAAGCACCTAATCTTGCCTCCCCTTGTATCACATAGTGAAGAGGTGGGAGTCCTATTAGTGCTTCCATTGCAGCAGTGGGGGTTGTTTTCATTGCCCCCGTTATTCCGAGTCAGGCAAGTCTTTGTACCTTGCTTAGCCTCGTTATTGCTTTCCTTTGCTGTGTCTTTGGCCACCACACCAAAGCTGCGTATGTTATTATAGGTCTCACCACCATGTTATAAAGCCAGTATACCATGTCTGGTTTTAACCCCCATTTTTTCCAAAGGATCAGTATTATGGCCAAATACAGTTGGGTGTGGCCATTAGTCTAATTAACAAGTGCTTTTTAAGTCAACCTTTTTTCTCCGCCTACGAAAAATATGAATAGCGTGTAGATGACTTTTGAAAAAATTCAAAAGCCGCTTGCAAAAATTGCAAAAGTTATAAACAATTAACAAAAAAAAATTGGGTTTGGTATTTTGAAAATATCACAAAAACTATTTCGACATTTTCCAAATTTGAAAAAAGATTCAAAAAGAGGAGGAAATTTCCCAAAAAAAAGTCCTATTACCAGAAACTGTAGGACCAATATTTATAATTTTCCCAGAGGGTCGAAAATACGGACGAAATTGGAGACTCTGGTTTGCGTAAGCTTCGCCCACTGTGAACTTTTAATGAATAAATATTATTTAAACTTATTAAGAGCCCCGCATACGGCATCCATCTCTTTTTATCGAAATAAATAATATCAACTGAGAATACATTGAAAAAGTTGTTTGTAAATTGGGATACGCGTATATAAATACGGTAAAGAAGCGAAGCGACGCACACTGGGGCAACAAGCCCTCAAACTTGGCAATAAATAAAAAAATTAAATAGCATATTTATTTATTTATTTATTTAATTTCAAACAGGCATTTAGCCTAATTACATGAAATTTACAAAATTAAATAGTAAAAGTTTTATATATATTATCGACTGTACAAAGATAAATTAAGGAGAACAAGACGGTACACATTTATGAGAACTGTTCTAAGTAAAATTTTAAAACTCTATTTTTAAATTGCGTATGACCCAATGAAAAATCTAAGTCAGTTAAAACGCTGATTTCGTTTGCGGTTCTAAGCATAGAAGATATGGGAGAGCGGGCTGTACAGGTTAACGTAGAGGAGGTTATTCTGAATAGATGAGGAGATCTGATTCCACATATTGGAACATTAAAATTAATTAAATTTAGAATATAGGGATCATAAATAGCTCCATTAATTACTTTGTGTAAAAATGATAATAAATTTATATTTATTCTCGAGGATAGATGATTAATTTTAAATAATTTACTTAAATCGGTAGTTCTTGTTACTGTATAATCCGGCCAAATATTATGTTTTTTGTAATAATAAAAATATATTTTGAATTTTTTCTATTCTAATTAGGTATACGGCTGGCTGTGATTGCCAAATAATAGAGGCATTTTCCAAAATTGGTTTGACAATTGTGAAAAATAAAATTTTGATTGCATTTAAATTTGAAAAACATTGTGTATTTCTCATTACAAAGCCTAATGCCCTATTGCCCCTACAACAAACTTCTTCAAAGTGCTGTGCAAAAGACAAAGTCGAATGATAGCTTACTCCTAAATCTTTTACTTCATAATTTCTTCTAAGACTTTCTGTTTGCATAATATAATCAAATAATATCAAATTTCTTTTATAAGTAAAGGTTATTACGTTACATTTTTACTTTCCTATCTGTATACAGATATAAGGAAAGTATAGGAATCATTTTTTTCGACCTCGAGTTTTCGACGGATTTTTACGTTTTGAGGTCCCCTGAATCCGTTTTGACTATTTTCGCGATGATGTCTGTGTGTGTGTGTGTGTGTGTGTGTGTGTGTGTCTGTGTGTGTGTCTGTGTGTGTGTGTGTGTGTGTGTGTGTGTGTGTGTGTGTGTGTGTGTGTGTGTGTGTGTGTGTGTGTGTGTGTGTGTGTGTGTGTGTGTGTGTGTGTGTCTGTATAACGCATAACTCATGAACCGATACACGGAAAAACACCAAATTTTAAACTTAAGCTTTATTCCAGCGTCTAATGAGCTGATTAGATTTTGGGCAGAGTCGGAACATCTGGGGGGGTACTTTATAGGTGGTCATTTTTATATTTTATGGAATATATCTGTTATTTACGTTTGGGGAAGAAATTTTTTCAAATAAAAGTTACTTCTTATTTTATTATCTATAATTTTTGTCATTTACAAAATTTTCCTAAAATGGTCCGTATTCGAGAAATTTGACAAAATGTAAAAAAATATTTTTTTTTATAAAAATTGTTCAAACAAAAGTTGTTTGTAATATAATTCTCTATAATTTTTGTCCCATAGATAATTTCTCTAAAATGGACCGTATTCGAGATATTTGAGAAAATGTGTAAATTTCGAAATTTGAAGAAAACTCAAAAACGGATAAAGAAAAAATCAATAAATTTTAAACTTAAGTTTTATTTCGGCCTGACGTGAACTGATTAGATTTTGGACAAAGTCGGAACATCTGGGGGGGTACTTTATGGGAGGCCGTTTATATATTTTATGGAATATATCTGTTATTTATGTTTGGAGAAGAAAATTGTTCAAATAAAAGTTACTTCTAATATTATTATCTATAATTTTTGCCTTATGTAAAAATTTCCTGAAATGGTCCGTATTCGAGAAATTTGACAAAATGTGCAAAGTTCTGATTTTTATGAAAATTGTTGAAATAAAAGTTGTTTGCGATATCGATCTCTATAATATTTGTTCATACATGATTTTTTTTAAATGGACCGTAATGGAAAAATTGTAGGAAAAGTGCTAAATTTTAATTTTTCAGTATTTTCATTTTCAATGAATATCTATAGAAAAATGTTTCGCGGTAGATGTATGTGGACAATGTATATATATTTAGTTTATCCTCTAAACATTTATAGAGATGCTGCAATAGGTTGTACACAATAAACGGAAAAAGCCTGTAATAACTAGATAGGAAAGTCATGTGTTGGACACATCAGATTTTTTTGTATTGAAAGGCAATTTATTCACTAAACTCCACTGTACTATTCTGTTTATGTCCCTTTGTAATCCAACACAGTCCCTAACTGTTAAAACTTCTTTGTATATTTTAAGATCATCAGCAAATAGTACACAAGCCGACTCTTTTAGAACATTTGGTAAATCATTAATAAAAAGCAGAAAGAGAAGAGGACCGAGATTTGAGCCCTGAGGAACTCCGGAGTTCACATCACATAAATTAGAATTGTGGCCCATATATGTAACAAAGAATTTTCTATTTTGTAAATAAGTTTTAAATATTTTGTGATTTATCCCAAAATGGCGTAGCTTAAGCAATAGTAAGTCATGATCAACTTTGTCGAATGCCTTTGCGAAATCTGTGAAAATTACATCCAATTGGTTTCTGTTTTCAAACACTCTGTAAATTTCGTTTGTAAATTGTAGTAGGTTCGTATTAACCGATTTCTTGTTAATAAATCCATGTTGCCATATAGTTATGCTATTTTCTACATGGGAATAAAGTTGTTGATATATTATTTGCTCAAGTAATTTTGCTGGCGCTGACAAAATTGAAATACACCTATAATTTGAGATATTAGTTTTATCTTCTGATTTGTAAATGGGGATACATTTTGCAGTTTTCCATTTTTCTGGAAATGTTTCCGATTTAATGGCTAAATTAAAAATATGCAGCAAAGGAATTTCCAACCACTCTGAGCAACCTTTCAATATGTAAGGAGGGAGCTCATCAACCCCGGCTGATTTTTTAGGTTTTAACTTTTTTATTACATTCTTGTAATCTTTTTGAGTCACTGGATTTAAAATAAAAACATCTAAAGCGCTATTACTATCACCGTTGTATGAAGATAATATAGTAGTAGGATAATGCAACAGTAAAAAGTGTTGGATGCATTCTCGAGCGGCATCTAATGACGATTTAATGAAGTAGTCAATTTTTAATGCTATGCAGATACGCCATCTACGTCTTCTTTTCGTTCAGGCACATGGCCTCTATCACCTACCTATTATAGTTAAAAACATCTTTATTTATTTAAAAATAACCATTCATGATAAAAGACATGAAAAATTAAACATAATAATGAAAATTTATTCCAGTTGACAAAACCGTACAAATACAATTTTTGGATTAAGTAGATAAAAAGTGGTTAAGGACTTTGGTCAATATTTTGGTTATGTGCGGTTATGTCAAAATAAATAAACAGTAACAAAGAATACCTAATAACAACTGATAACAATGTCCAATGTTTTAAATAAATTGAAAAGTTCCAAGTAGAATACAAAAAAGGAATAAGCTTCTGAAAATGTTGCATGTAATCTAAGTACCTCTAACTGAACTAAGTGTTGGAAAAGTTTATAACCATAAAAATAGCTGAATATTTTTATAGTTTTCAAAATTTGAACAAGCTTTGCTACAAAATTTCATCAAAGCTATCAACAGTTTGCAAGATATTGAGTTAAGGAACAAGAAAATCACTAATCAGGGAAAAATCAATCAACAATCAACACTGGAAAACAAATTAAAAAAAAAATAGTCACTGGGATATATTAGCAACTTCCAAATGTATCTTGGCTGTTGATCATGAATATAAGAAAAAAAATTTCTCTCGGCTGGCTCTGAGTGTTGAAATAAATCACCTTGAAAGAAAGTTTTCAACAGCTCCACTCTTTAGGAATAGCTCAAGACGAAATCGATAGACCTACAAGTGGTCTATCTGTGGCAAACATATTCAGTTAGTCTTTATATTTCATTATGCAATGTTACAAGGTTCAACAACTTGCCAAAATGGTTAAAATTTATTTCCAAAATCAGTGCTCTTAGTACAGAATTCTATGAATGACACAATATTATAAAGTCCTAACTTTGAACATAAAAGAAAATCTTATAAAAAACATTTTTTTTATACAATTTATCACTGTTTGGAAAAGTATATTTGTTTGTAAATATTTGTTTTTACAGTTATATTTAATCCAGGTTAAGTGTCAGTGCGCGAGTGTAATGTTAAGTATGAACAAAATCCGCCCATTCTGTTTATACGTTTGGTTACCGACCCTAGTAGATAGGCAATTTGTTATTACTTTTAATTTAGATTTTGGATTAACGTTTTTGTATATGACTAGGTTGTTCAGTAATAAATGAAGTCAAAACTGTAACACGTCGTTTTATTCTGGAAAGTATTTTTAAATTGAATCACGCACGCCATTCGAGTGAAAATGTTTTAAGTAGTTCAAAACAACAATTACTATTTTTCATTGTTTATAGAATACAGCCTTTTAGTTAGCTCAGACAAAACTGATTAAATAAATAAATTAATGTCTTATTATTTTTTGAATTTTTTTTATTTTGACTGGTTGACTATCTCAAAAATTAAAGCCAATCAAGCAAAACGTGAGGCATATTTCGCTTTTTTAGAAGAACAATAACGCAAGTGAAAATTAATGATTCCACAGAAATAGCAAATTAAAAAAAAATGTAATATAAAACTTACAACTAAGACGTTAAAGAAAAGTTTGGAAATAATCGATGGGGACTTCGAGATAGCAAATTTATTTTAGTTTTAGACAGAACTACTTTATTTTATTCTTTTTGAAACAATTGAAGATTTATAGGCCAGAGAAACGATTTTAAACTGAATATTCAGTCCAATAGGCTCTCGACCGAAGTCCTTTCCATTTTTAGAATATTATCTTTCAAATTCAACAATTTTGTGTTTTGTTCCAACACAGATTTTATTAATAGATTTATAAATTGTTTTTGTTTATTTGAATGTAAAAAGTTCTTAAAACTAACTTTAACCTATATTTCCCATGCGCTTAGTGTAAATAATGAGACGATTAAACGAAAAAGGCTTACGAGAGCCAGTTGCCCTCTTTTGGTACACATTTGTACAAGGAAACTTTACAAATGTTTCGTTCTTTTTTCTCTTGTAGAAGATGGACACACCAGCAGTGGAGCGCACAATGATGGTATTTTAAAAAGCCACGTCACATATTTGATTAGATAATTAACTTGATATAAGTGCCTTCAAGACTTAAGTCGTTAGGCATTCAAGTTTGAATTTCCCAACCCAGATTCAATTACATATTAAAACATTCTTTCTTATTTTGGAAAAAATATGAAAATAGTATATTACATTACGAGTGTGGAAAGTGACATTTTTCACACGAGTGGGAAATATAGTCGCACGAGGCGCAAGCCGAGTGCGACTATCACACGAGTGTGGAAAATCACTTTTCACACAAGTGATGTACAATATTTTTCCTACGACCACAAAATAATGTCATCAAAAAAATGTAAAACCAAGGTTATTATTACTATAATAATTAAAATGTATTTAAAAAAATAATCAACAATAATCGTATTTATTCAATTTTCATATTTTCTAAACAAAAAAAACTAAAAAAAATAAAAAAAAAATAAAAAAAAAAATAAAAAAAAACAAAAAAAAAAATTCTTCCCCGACAGGATTTGAACCATAGATTGAACGCGGTCGAAAAATGGCAAAATTGATAAGTTCGACGTCCTAACCAGCTGAGCTAATAGCCCTTGTGTCAATTGAATGATCTAATCGGTTATGTATTTAACCAAAATAAAGAGCAAACATTATTTTAAAATTATTTTAATAATAATTGTTAAAGATAAATATCTAGGATCTAATTTACAACAATTTCAATAATTTAACAATCATATCGATTTTAGTATTAATATGGATATTACATAGATCAAAATAGAAATTAGCTTACAAAATAATATCAAAAAAATGTAAAACCAAGGTTATTATTACTATATTAATTAAAATGTATTTAAAAAAATAATCAACAATAATCGTATTTATTCAATTTTCATATTTTCTAAACAAAAAAAACTAATAAAAAATAAAAAAAAAAACAAAAAAAAAATTCGGCTCCGCCAGGATTTGAACCATAGATTGAACGCGGTCAAAAAATGGCAAAGTTGATAAGTTCGACGTCTAAACCAACTGAGCTAATGGGCCTTACGTCAATTGAATGATCTAATCGGTTATGTATTTACCCAAATTAAAGAGCAAACATAATCTTAGTTATTTTAAAATTATTTTAATAATAATTGTTAAAGATAAATATCTAGGATCTAATTTAAAACAATTTCAATAATTTAACAATCATATCGATTTTAGTATTAATATGACATTACATAGATCAAAATAGAAATTAGGCGTTTGACATTTTTTGACAACTACTGCGGAAAGTAACATATTCTCACTTGGGTGGAAAGTAAATTCTTAGTCATACGCGTGTGATATAGGACACTTTCCATAGGACTATATAGTGTGATATGTGTCACTTTCCTAAGTGGTCGTAGGAAAATATAATTAATGCAATCTTTCTGCTAAATTTTTGTAGTATTTTGATAACAGTTCAGAAAAAAATGGTAGTAGTCAGTAACTGATCTTTACGAAATCCAAAGTTGAGCACTTAACGTCCTGAGCAATGCAAGTTTATGTCAATGTTAATTATCTAATCAAATATGTAACATTCGCATTTTCTATAATTTATTTTTTAAGACGCCTTCGTTGAGCGCTTCATCATTGTAGGACATGCAGAAAAGTCTTTCCATGTAGAAAAAAAAAATAATGAAAAATTTTTAATTTTGCCTTTCGAAAATAATACTCCTAAATGTGCCTACCATAAATTGGTACTCCATTCGTTTTCAAATGGTGTCAAAAGTTGAAAACTGAAAATTAGTGGCTTACATGTTTTTATTACTTAGTATAATTTCACTAAACGTGTTTGGTATTATGTTATAAGTTTACCTAACAGCAAAAAAATCTGTTAGTTAAATTTTGTCAGTGCCGATTTTAGTAAAATTATATTGAATAATAAAATTATAACTACCTATATAGGTATTTACCCATTATTACTTTTTTAATTTTCAACTTAACATCCTGTATTTCAGAAAATTTTATCCAAGCATTTATTATTTTCGTCTATTCGTCTCATTTTAAATAATAATATTCAGTTGTTCATGTCCTATTCTTAATTTGATGATACCATTAAATAAAAGTGAATAAAAATTAACAGCGTAAAACTGAAGTTTAATTAACCATCAGCGATTAATCCAAAATCCAACCACAATATAGAAAAAAATGTTCCCTATTATAGTAAAATTCCACCCAATCTCAACTAATTCAATCTTTTTCAAACAAAAACTGGTTTATTTTATTATATCGATTATTTTGGCATTTTATGTGACCTTCAAATACCCTTTTATAATAATTTGAAATAGTAAATTGTAACTATAAAAATACATTACCGAAGACAAGTAGAAATGAAAAAGAAGATTTTAAATTATAATTCATACTTAAGCACAGACATGACCTAAAGACCTGACTTGGACCACAAATACAGTATCTACATTCTATGTCCATCGTCCTCCAATGATAAGTCCATAAGGTTACCCTACTATATATCTTCATACAACGTTATCACTTATAATATCGTAATTACCTTTTATATTATTGTAAACGCTTTGAAAATAATTAGCAAAATTTTGTGCAGGTTGAGTACTTGATAAATTAGAATTGTTATTAAGGTGAAATTGATCACTATTTGAATTATTTTTCTGCCTTTTCTTATTTATGTAAGACCAAAAACTATTTATATCGGTTGCTATGTTGCTTTCTATTTTATTTATGTAATTTGCATGTTCGGTTTTGGTTAGTTTTTTAATTCTCTTTCTAATCTCTATGTATCTAGTTGCATATTCATTTGATACCATCTTTAGTTTTCTGAATTTCTCTTTTTCACCAAGCAATTGTTTTAGCCTCCATCGTAAACCATGCAGGATAACTCCTATATATATACACTCTATCTCATATTTTTTTCTTATATATTACTGTCCACTACATAATAAAACTAACAAGTGCGATCTTCTGTCTCACGCGTTTCATCGCCACCTTCAGTCAAAGTTACTTATCTGAGGCGAGTATATATTCATTGTTATTTTTGTAGTTTTTAACTTGTTTTTGTACTGTGATTAGACTGTATTTTGATTTTTTCTACACCCGTATTATAATAATGCACTTATATGCCCATAATCCGTTTCATAATGATACCCATTATGATACAGATTTTTCATTATGATACAGATTTTTAATCAATAGAAACCTACAATTTTTCAATCAAGCATGATGTTTGACGTTTGTCCTAAATTCCTATGTAATTGTTTTAGTTGTCAAAACGTATTAAATTTTCGTAGATAGCTAAACTTCGATAATTATAATATTAAAATGTCTGATATCAGCGATATATAACACTCCTCCACACATATAGGAGAAAGGAGAAAATGCAGTACAAAATATTTTGCCTCAAAAATCTGTGGTAATACCAGTACCCAAGGTAATACCATTAATTACAATTTTGTAGAATTTTTTATAGAAATACGAGTAATTACTGTTATTGTGTTCAATACCAATATAAATAGAATATTTATAGGTCTTGATTATTTATCGGGTGTAGAAAAAATAGCGTATGCAACTCTCATGTAATGGTTATTACATGATCGTTGCATAATATACTATTTTTTTTCAAATTTCCGCCATGGAGTCTTTAAGTTCAGCTATGTATTATTATTTCAATAAGTAAAAAGTTGTAGAAAAATAAACGTAATCTTATAATATTGGAGTTAAGTAAAATGAAGGTTAAATGTTAAAATTTTAAAATATTCTTAAATACATGAAGGCTATTTGTTGTGTTCCAAAGCAGTCCAAGCTTTAAATTTCGACTTTTCATAATGAATATTGTTTGTACTTTTCGAAATCGTTTAGTTTCTGTGCACTTATTTGCACTTTTCTTTACTATTTGGGTTTTTTCAAAGTATATAAATATATGGCGGGACGATCATCAAAAACGAATTCTGTTTTTTTAATATATTTCGTTTATTAATAAATCGATTTTATTGTCCTTAGGTTCATTTTATAGGCAACTAAATATGCTCCCAGATAGACATAACAAAATGGTAAAAATGTAAAATTTAAGATGGCCGACCTAATTGAAGAAAAAAAAACGAGCCTAAAAGCAACCCAATTTAATCGTTTTGCGTAATAATTATAAATTAAATATAAAATATAATAACAAAAGTTAAATATCTAACCTATTTTCTTTATTTTAAGACCTCTCCGAGCACGATTGGTCCATTCAATCGTAAGATATAGACAATCAAAGTTGTCTGGTTTTTATGTTTTCATAGAAGGCTATAATAACACATTATTATGCTTTGCAACGCTGCTATTTTAGTTTTTGACCGATTTGTACTCAATGGATCTGATTTGGTAAATATGTAAATATACTTTCCGACCACTATGTTTTTATCGAGAAAGAAACATCTTAATATCATGAGAAGTTCTGGAAAGAATGAAATTAATAGAATTTGCTCACAACACCGTTAGATACTTTGTTGAAATGTACCCACGGTCAATATGCCTCCGACATTGCACAAATATTTCATTCATGGGCCTGAACTAATATCTTCTGCTTTGTTGCCTAGAGACCAATTAACAGAGAAAACTAATGAGGATGTCTTTAATTCGTTTATACTTAGTTTCGACCTTGTAATCACGAGCAAACGAAAATTAAAAAAGAAAGAACCTGCAGCACTTTCCTAAAGAAGCAGTAGATTTGTTTAAATCTGGACTCGTCCAGCTTCATAGCCATGGTATATTCATGATACTGATGATGACCGTGGAGACGATGAAGAAAATGTCTTATCACATTCTAAAGAGGATGAAATTTGATTACAATTATAGCTTTTCTAAATGAAATTATTATAATATTACATTTTTATTATCTGTATCTTTAACGTGTGGAAAGTGGATTACCCCCACGGCACTTAGGCCCTCATTAGACTCATGACATTTTTATTATATTATATGTTAGTATTACAAAAGAAAATACATAGAGGGCTTATAAAGTGTTTATTTGCTAAAAAAAAAATAGAAAGATATTTAGAATATACATTTTTATTATATTATGTTCTTAATAACTTTCTATTTTTTTTTAGCAAACACTTTATAAGCCCTCTATGTATTTTCATTTGTAATACTAACACCTCTACAAAGCAAAATTTAACTTACAAATTCATAAAGAAAGTCTGTGATTTATTGCCAACTTTGATGGCTTGTTGCCCCAGTGTGCGACGGTTAGCAAAAAAACTGTTTTATCGTTTTTTAAACTATGTAAGCCAATATGACGAAAACTGTGCAAAAATTCGTAAAAATTTATTCTTGATTATTATTAGGCAAAAGCTTAAGGATTCTAATAGTTTTCAAACAATAATTTTATCATGTCATAGGCAAGATAATCAAGATAAACTAACATTATGTCACCATATGCTTGATGTACAGAAGAATAGATCTTATTAACATATTTATAAGTGCCAAAATTGCTTATAGGAGTTATTACATCCACCCCACGTCTTCGCTACCCTAGTATTTTAACGGTGGAGGGCTAGCGATAAAAGTGCTAAGAAACAGAAACTTTCGGATTAACATTTGCATAAGCCAATACGTTTCTCGAAATTTCTTCATTTCTTGCAGATGCCTCATGATAGGAATGTTTTATCGAATTCGGAAAAGAACCAGTTCGCATTTTTGACTCAATCAAGGAAAAAGTATACGCTGCAGGTGTCCAACGATCAGGAAACCGTTGTTGATGCACTCTTCTTGCATGCCGCCCATTTTTTTGACACTCACCGTATAAAAGTAACATATCAACACATTCATTGGGTGTGAAAGTAAAAGGCCTTTGAGTCGTTACCACTAAAAATAACCAATTAGGCATTCCAACGACCTGTCCAAATGGCTACTAGTGGGTAATGACAGTTTAGATATGGCAACCTGTTGTCATGTTGTCATTAACAGGGTCAATGATACATATATAGTTATATAGATTGCTCAAAGCTGGTCGTTTACGAGCGGCCATATTGCCTGGCAAATACTTATTAATTTGAATCGGTTTAGCAAAAATGTGTTTTAAAACCAATTTGTAGCCTTTAGATATTTAAAAAAAAATAATTGCTTACATTTTTACTTCAAGGCATACGCTTATGTTTATTTTGAAAAATATGGATAATCAATCTATGTAACTATCTATTTCATTGACCTTGTCAAATCACCAGGCCTACAGGGTTGCCATAATTTTGCCATATCATAACCCGTCAAAACCCACTGGTAGCCATTTAGTTTGGAATGCCTAATTAGTTGTCGACAGCGATGCAAAATGACATCGAAAGTTTGACAAAACAAAGCCCAGTAGAAATATCTAGACGGGTAGCACAAAACATACATACACAATGTGTAACGAGGAAACTACTAAAGAAGTTTCAGGCTTTTCTTGAGACAGAAAGATGTCACTTCAAATGTTCATATAATTTCTAATGTTAGATTTTTTGTTATAAAATGTTCGTAAAATTTATTAAACTGTACTATTTTTATTTTCAGTCAAGATACTTAATAAATGTAACCTCCAAATTATCAGAAACGGTTAGAGATAGGTACAGGACATAGTACATGAAAAATGTGTAGAATTGATTGAAGAATTCAAAATTGTTGAAATATACAGTATGACCTATTTGAAATAACAAAATTCATGGTCACTTCCGGTATGACCGGAAGTTCTTGATATTCGAAAATACGCTCATTAGATAGCAAACATGTCATTATAGCACCCTTCCAAATTTCATTTAATTCTGATAATTATTATAAAAGTTACAGCCTGTCTAATAAAAGCTGGGATGTTTATGTTTCTATTAGAAAACAAAAAGGAGAAAATAAGAGTTTCATATTACATTCAAAGAATGTTAGTTATAAGACATTCGCTGTTGCGATATAATAAACAGAAAGCTCTTTGCTAGTATTTAAATTTATATTGTAGTTTTATTTGTGAATGCCCTTTTACAAATCTAATACGGATAAAGGAAAAATCATTAAATTTTAAACTTAAGTTTAATTTCGGCCTGACGAGAAATGATTAAATTTTGGACAAAGTCGGAACATCTGGGGGGGTACTTTATGGGAGGCCGTTGTTATATTTTATGGAATATATTTGTTATTTATGTTTGGAGAAGAAAATTGTTCAAATAAAAGTTACTTCTAATATTATTATCTTAATTTTTGCCTTATGTCAAATTTTCCTGAAATGGTCCGCATTCGAGAAATTTGACAAAATGTGCAAAATTCTGATTTTTAAGAAAATTGTTAAACTAAAAGTTGTTTGCGATATCGATCTCAATAAATTTTGTTTTTACATGATTTTTCTAAAATGGACCGTAATGGAAAAATTGGAGGAAAAGTGCTAAATTTAAATTTTTCAGTATTTTCGTTATCAATGAATATCTATAGAAAAATGTTTTGAGTTAGATGTATGTAGAAAATGTATATATTTAGTTTATCTTCTAAACATTTATAGAGGTGCTGCAATAGGTTGTGCAAAATAACCGGAAAAAGCCTATAATAACTTAGTGCAGGGCATAGTGGCGCATTCGTTTGCAAAATTGTTTTAATTCGTAATTTTTTTTTAAATGTCCGGAAGGCTTGCCTAATTATAAAAGAGCAAGATGACACTCGATATTTGTTGATGTTATTGTTTAAACAACGAAAAATTAATTAAGGCAAAAAAAATGCATTTTTTCCAATGAATTAATTTTTTTTATATTCTTTAGGATATTTTGCATAAAAAAAGTCCTTACGTCCATTATCGTATCTTCAACCCTTTAATTTTTATGAATTTTTTAAAATCCAAAATTGACGAAAATTCTAATTTTCTTGAATTAAATAATATACCTTAAAATTTAAAATGCTATAATTTTAAATTTTTTACCGAATACTCAAACTATAATAAACAAAATAATCTGAATAAATTTTCAAAATTTTGTTTGTTAGGTATGTTTTTTTTACGTTATAACAATATGCTTCCTACGCGCGTGTACTTTTAGAGAGAAGTACTTGTATCTCACTTCCAACTCAATGTATAAGATGGGTAAGAGAAAGCCCGATGACGCGCTGAATCAATTTTTTGCTGTTTTTCAGATGTATTAAGTTTAAAAAAATTATTATTAACATTTTTCATAACACTTTGTGTTAGAGTTCATGAGAGTTATCATCTTAACTACTTACCTTTATGCATTTACCTATATTACCTAAATGAACATGAAGAATCCTCAGCTGTCGCAGATACAAAGTCAGAACTAAAAATTTGGCATCAGCGATATGGACATATCAATGAAAAAGATTTGAAAATGCTTGCGAAAGGACCTAGTTCATGGAATGACATTCAACTTTTCAGAAAGCCTCCCTCCTTGTGAGACTTGTATTAGAGGCAAGCAGACAGCAATTAGTTTTCACAAATCAGATTCTAGAGCTGAAAATTTGCTAGAAATTGTACATTCAGACCTATGCGGACCGATGAGGTTAAAATCATTAGGTGGGGCAAGGTATTTTGCTACGTTCATTGACGACAAGTCAAGATGGGTAGAAACTTACTTTCTAAAAACCAAAGATGAAGTAAAAGATGCTTTTCTCAAGTTTAAGGCGTATGTAGAAAGAAAAATTGATAAGAAAATCAAGGTGCTGAGAACAGATAACGGGTTAGAATACACTGGAGCAGGATTTTCAAGATTTTTAGACCAAACCGGCATAAAAAGACAATACTCTACAACAAAACGGTGTGGCGGAACGAATGAACCGCACTTTAGTCGAAATGGCCAGGTGTATGCTCCTAGATTCAAACTTAACAGAAACTTTTTGGGCCGAAGCAATAGCGACCGCTGCATTTATCAGAAATAGATCACCATCGCAGAGTTTGCAAAATACAACACCTTTTGAACTTTGGAATAGAACTAAACCACAAATTTCACACTTAAAATTTTTTGGATCACAAGCTTTTGTCTTAATAAAAACTCCAAGTAAAGGAAAATTTGACTGTAGATCCAAAACTTGTATTTTTGTCAAATATTCGTTAAAATCAAAAGCTTATCGTTTATGGGATCCAGAAAAACGAAAAATCATAACCAGTCGAGACGTTAGATTTTTGGAAAACCCCAGAAATATCAAAATTTCAGAAAAATAACCAACCATCCCTGAGAATTATGTAATTTTTGAATTTAAAAATGACGAGTCACCAAATTTAACTACATATAATATTCCTCCAGACATATTGATTCAAACCACTTCAGAAAAACCTTCAGATGAAAGACAAACAGATGAAGAAGAAGTTGAAGAAAAAACAGATGCACTACCGAAATCTTTTAAAAGAGGTCCAGGACGTCCAGCTATTATAAGAGATGGATCAAAAGGAAGACCTAAAAAGAAATACAACATCGTAGTAGTTGAAGAAACTCAGCTAGTCACTTCCGATCCAGATAACCCCACTGTGAAAGAAGCACTAGAAGGAGAACACGCAGAAGACTGGAAGCGTACAATGCACGATGAATTCTATTCACTAGTTTCATGTAATGCGTGGATCCTAGTAGAGAGACCAGAGAGTAGGAAGATAGTAGGATGCAGGTGGGTTTTAAGAACAAAATATACAGCTGAAGTAGAAAGAAGAAAAGCACGACTTGTTGCCAAAGGGTACACTCAACAACCTGGTGTAGACTACCACGAGACAACTCGACAAAGTTCCATTCGCTTGTTACTTGCATTATCCGTTGAATTAGGCCTAATTTTGTACCAAATGGATGTCGTTATGGCCTTATATTAATGGAGATCTCGAAGAAGAGATTTATATGGAACAAGGCTGAAGGTTTTATCGTGCAAGAAGAAGAAGAAGAAGAGAAGAACGAAGAAGAAGAAGAAGAAGAAGAAAGAAGAAGCAGAAGAAGAAGAAGAAGAAGAAGAAAGAAGAAAGAAGAGAAGAAGAACGAAGAGAAGAAGAAGAAGAAAGAAGAAGAAGAAGAAGAAGAAGAAGAAGAAGAAGAAGAAGAAGAAGAAGAAGAAGAACAAGAAGAAGAAGAAGAAGAAGAAGAAGAAGAAGAAGAAGAAGAAGAAGAAGAAGACAGAAGAAGAAGAAGAAGAAGAAGAAGAAGAAAGAAGAAGAAGAAGAAGAAGAAGAAGAAGAAGAAGAAGAAGAAGAAGAAGAAGAAGAAGAAGAAGAAGAAGAAGAAGAGAAGAAGAAGAGAAGAAGAAGAAGAAGAAGAAGAAGAAGAAGAAGAAGAAGAAGAAGAAGAAGAAGAAAGAAGAAGAAGAAGAGAGAAGAAGAAGAAGAAGAAGAAGAAGAAGAAAAGGTGTATCTCTTAAAAAGATCACTTTACGGACTGAAACAGTCAGGAAGACAGTGGTACAAGAAATTAGACCAGTACCTTCAGTCTATTGGTCTTAAACCAATAAACGCTGACAAATGTGTCTATATCTTCAAAGAATCTTCCACATTTCTTATTCTTGCCGTCTATGTCGACGATTTAGTTGTAGCGACAAAAACAGAAGAAACTTACCATAAATTAAAACAACAATCTAACATCTAAATTTAAAATAAAAGACTTGGGTTTACTACATTATTGTTTAGGAATTGAATTCAAACAATCTTCTAATTGGATATCAATGTCCCAAAAGAAGTATATTTCAGATATTTTAAAACAAATTCAACATGCAAAACTGCAGGCCATCTGATACTCCTATGGATGCAAATTTGAACTTGACCAAGGACATGGGTCCTACAAACGAATCCGAGACAGCAGAAATGGCAAATACCCCTTACCGTCAAGCAGTTGGTTCGCTGATGTATTTAGCCGTTTCTACACGACCTGATTTATCCTATGCCGTGAGTGCCCTAAGCCAGTTTTAATTGCAACCCAGGTCCAGTTCATTGGGTAGCCGTAAAACGTGTCTTAAGATTATTTAAGAAAAACTGAACATTTTGGACTTATTTTCAAAAACACACACATCACTGCATGGCTAAGTAGATGCCGACTGGGGAGGAGATCCAAACGATAGAAGAACGTACACAGGTTTTGTGTACTTTTTAGGTGGAGCTGCTGTTACATGGGAAGCTCGAAAACAAAAATCAGTAGCACTATCCAGTACGGAATCAGAGTATATGGCGCTATCTGAGGCAGCAAAAGAGGTAGTATTCTTAAGAAATTTTTTGAAAGAAGTTGGTTTTTCAAAATATTTAGATCGTCCGTCAACTCGTCTATTGTGACAATCAGGGAGCCAGAAAATTAACACAAAACCAAGTCCATCATTCACGAACCAAACATATCGACATCCGACACCATTATGTACGAGAAGTATATGACAAGAAAGAAATCGAAATTGAATATATCCCGACACAGAGTATGGTGGCTGACATTTTCACAAAGCCCCTTTACAAGCCAAGCTTTCAAACTCACGTCGGATCACTAGGAGTTAGGCTTTTAGATACCTCTCATTAAGATGGGGGTGTTAGAGTTCATGAGAGTTATCATCTTAACTACTTACCTTTATGCATTCACTAGTTTACTAGAATATTGAAGTTGTCAATTTAATTTTTTATAGCTTGTCAAATAAACTGTGTTACGGAGGTTCCTAGTCTTTCTTCTGCGTATACCCAACATTTTGTTATATTTGCCGATTAATAGTTTTGTATCATGTGATTTTTTTTACTTTTTTATATACTTGTTGATAACTTTTTTATTTATTAAAGTTAACAGAAACATTTATTTTTAACATTTATTTTTTATTCATGAAAAAATTATTGTCAGATACTGCCAGAGAAGTAAAATCTTCTTCAACCTTTTTTTTTTTTTCAATACGATAAAAGAGGCCAAATGCATCTTGTCGTGATCCGTGAAAAAATTTCTACCTGTTACAATGAACATAGTAGGCTTACTGGGGTCATAAAATTTTATGATTTCAAAAATATCCAAGCCTTTCTCCATTTAACAAAAATAAGGAAAATATTTGTTTTCTTATATTGAGACTAAGTACTATAAATATGAAAATTTTTTATGATTTTCAATCTTTTGCACTATGAATACAAATAGGTAAAGGGACTTATTTCGTATTTTTGAATAAATTGTACGTTTAACTCTTCTTCTATTTTTTTTTCCTGTCATAAACAATTTTCACAACCTTCCAAATAGAAAATTCAACCCTACCTTAGAATTTTTGGCTCGTTTTGAAAATTATTTTTCAGTTGTTAATCAGTCTTGCTCGATTCTACATTCTACTGGTTTACTTTGCAGTCGTCGTGTAATTTTCTGAATAATAATGTCGTTCTCTTTAATTTCAAAAAAAATTATATTATCTGACACAAAAAGTGTTTATTTTTGTGATCATGGCGAGGCGTTAGTGAAGTGTCCGAAACCTGTTACATATTTAAAATTAAAAAAATGCAACTCTTCATCGAAACGATAACGTGACTGTGCGATTTAATTTGTTGTTTAATGAAAATACTAGTGAACAATCTTTTTCGTGGCATCGTGGCGCGTAGGAAGCATATTGTTATAACGTAAAAAAAACATAACAAACAAAATTTTGAAAATTTTATTTAGGTAATTTTGTTTTATTATATTTTGAATATTCGGTAAAAAACTTTAAAATTATAGCATTTTCAATTTTAAGATGTATTATTTAATTCAAGAAAATTAGAATTTTCGTCAATTTTGGATTTAAAAAAATTCATAACAATTAAAGGGTTGAAGATACGATGATGGGCGTAAGGACTTTTTTATTCGAAATATCCTAAAGAATATAAAAAAAAATTAATTCATTGCAAAAAATGCATTTTTTTCTGGCTTAATTAATTTTTCGTTGTTTACAAACAATAACATCAACAAATATCGAGTGTCATCTTACACTTTTATAATTAGGCAAGCAAAAATACGAATTAAGGAGGTCCTTTCGCCACACCTCTCGCCTCAAATGTTAAAAAAAAGTTATTAGATTATGACTAAAATTTATTTTTTTCTAATAGTTGAAGTCCTTATTTATCTAATACTGAACTTTTAACTATACCTATACCTTGCAAATTTTTGAGATTTTTTTTTTAATGTGAAGTATTTGTACAGTGCCTCACGAGAAAGTAAGTCCTCAACAACAATTCTCGAATTATACTATTATTTATTGATTAGATGGAGTAGAAAAAAAACTAAAAATAAGGTTTTTGAAATATTTAGATTTTGTTTTATACACTAAAACATATATAGTAAACCGTGGAACTTATTGAGAAATTAATATTAAAAAATCACAAAAAATTTTCAAGTAACCTAAGTAGTTGAAAAATTTTTGTGATTTTCTAATAATTGTCAATAAATTCCACGGTAACCTATATATTTTATTGTAAAAAACAAAACAAAAATTTTTCAAAAACCTTATTTTTAGTTTTTTTCTACTCCATCTAATCAATAAGTAATAGTAAAATTAAATATAATTCGAAAATTGTTGTTGAAGTCTTACTTTCTCATAAGACACTGTACAAACACACACATTTAAAAAAAAAATTCTCAATAATTTGCACGGTAAGGTATAGTTAAAAGTTCACTATTAGAAAAATAAGGACATCTACTATTAGAAAAAAATTAATTTTAGTCATAATGTGTTGGACACATCAGATTTTGTTTATAAAATCAAAATCGGTCAGCCTTCAGTATACCTGCGGGATCAGTTAACTTACAGCACTGAAATTTATAAATATGAAACTAGATCCAGGCATAACTTTCATATACAAAAGTGTAGGAAAAGTAGTATATTTATTTCAATTTTTAATAAAGGCATGATCATGTATAATAACCTACCAAACGATATATATATATATTTTTAAGTACATATTGAAGGAATATTTTCTGGCTACATAAGTGTTTTATTTAGTATTAGTATATGTAACTAAGTTTTATTTATATTTAATTTGTAATATTAGTTGTATTAGTATTTTTAAAATTATGTACTGCAAATGAATTAGTTTTTGACTAAATAAAGAGACATATATCTGATATTTCAGCTTTCTGATTATTTATTGCAGTAGTATAAGTTAGAGCTATAAACCTATCTTGATTAAAATGTTTAGATTTCACAAAAATGTGGTCGATACTGCTAGATGATTCTATTTGAGTATGGCTTACTGAGTTTATTAGCTATATAAAGTTATGTTCACCTAAAATATCTAAATATTTACTTGTACTTTCACATACCCCTCCATCTAAAATATTTAAGTTAATATCACCACTAATTATGTTTAACTAAATTAATATGTTCAGTTTCTTGCAGGTAATTTTCCAAAGCTGAAACAGATTCTTCCTTATCGCTGTTTGGAGACCTACAATTATTATAGAATTATTTTTATCTATGTTTAAGAATAATTGGATAGCTTTACAGTTTGCTATATAAATAAATTTAAATTATATTTAATTGTATTTTTTATATAAACCACCAGCCCATCAAAGAGAATGACAATGAATTATTTTGGGGTGAAAATTCTGCTGAAATACAACCTGATACTGAAATTAAGTAAAGTAGTATAGAAAAAACTGAAGAAAGACCTCCAAAGGCTAAGAGGTTATTAATCGTATACTGAAAAGTGAAGCTCGGATGTACCAAATAAATTTGAATATAGCTTAACGAAATGAATGAGTTTATTTAAATTACATTTAATATTTTCATTTGTAACACGAAGTTTGTAGTACACATTGTCTTTTACTCTTTTAAATCAATAATACAACATTTGAAACATCAGTTTTTTTAGTTTTAAATGTACATGTGTTTATTGGCATCTAAATGGTACTATCAAAAAATAGTTCTGCTTTTTAAGTTCAATTATTATGTATAAATAAGCTTGTGGTGGCGTACACAAACAAATTTCATATTTTTATCTGCTTACAGTCCTAATAAACAATGCGCCCAACAAGTTTCCAAATTTAATAAGTTACTTAGTTTTCTGGAAGTCTTTAATAGGTATCACGAAAGACCTGCTATTTTTTTAAATACCAACTACAATAATGCTAATAAATTAAACAACAATCAAATATCCTGCATATTAAAAAAAGAAATAGACTCTCCTAAAAAACCTGCATTAAATTTAATTTTTATTAAAACCAGTAGTCGAATGTCAGACTGTAATCAGACATATAACAATTTGGATGAGGATGAAACTTTTGTTGATAATGATAGTATCGAGGATTTTTCTCTCAGCACAGATCTCCAACTAAAAACATAAATGGTAAAATTGTGAACAATCAGAGATGTGAACTGGTAAATTACCGATAAGTTACCGTGGTAATTTACCGTAATTAGCCAGAAATAAATTACAGTAATTTACTCGTAATTTACAAAGTAAATTACCGATTTTTGTGGTAAAACATTTACATTATTTACCGTTATTTACCATTATCAGAGATGTGAGCTGCTGTATTAACGATAAATTATCGTGATAATTTACCGTAATTATTCAGAAATAAATTACAGTAATTTACTCATAATTTACAAAGTAAATTACCGATTTTTGTGGTAAAAAATTTACAATATTTATCGTAATTTACAATTATATACGGCATTTTCTTGTAATTTACCATATTTCCACTATTAATAGTTATTCTGTGACACACCTTAATTTCATTTCGAAGTCATTATTAGTCATGTATGTGTATAAAATATATTACGGTAAATTACCACAGTAATTTACGACACAAATTTATTACCATGGTAATTAATTTTGGTAATTAAAACCCGTAAATTACCACCGTAAATTACCAAAAATATAAATTACGGTAATTTTACATCACTGTGAACAATCATAATGTGAATGTTAAGTTTAGGATAATAAATGTAAATGTACAGTCATTAACAAATAAAACTAACCGGATTGAATTAATTATAAATCAAAAATCGCCAGATATCTTATGCCTTTCGGAGACCTGGTATCATGATGATAATATCAATATATTTTGTTTTGATGGATACCATCAGGCCGCATTCTTTAATAGGACTGATAAGGATCATGGTGGTGTCTTGATACTTGTAAAAAATCTTTGTTGTAAAAACCTTTGGTCTTTAAAATAAATCGTGGACTGTATATAAAATGGTTTTTCATAAACTGCCATTCGTGCCTCTGGTAAAAGACCCATTTCCGGTTGAACAGGTTTAACTCGACGGTTTTTACAAAATTGACAATTTCTGGTAATTTTCTTTACTGTATTTCTTAAACTTGGAATCCAAAATTTTTGCTTCATTTCATTTAGTACAAACTCTGTTCCATTATGAAAACTTCTTTGGTGGTAGTCATCTATTAATAATTTTGTAAATTCATGTCTTACATCTAAAATTATCGGATTTTTTCTAATGAGTACGTCTTTGAGTTCAGAATACATCCTTCCCTTGGCACAAAGTATTCCTTCTTCGTTAAGAATCGGCGATAGCTTATAAATTTTGCTATTCTTCCTTACCGTCTTTCCCTCCTTGATACTTTTAACTTCATCTCCATAATATTTTTCCTGTATTTCTTTATACCACATTTTTTCTGCGTCTTCGATATCTTTTACTGACAATTCTTTACCATGCGTTGACTGATCCGATACGTTTCCTTCATGTGAAGGTAAGTGCTGTTTCATAATTTTTATAAACCTAAATACCCAAGCAGTAGTTCTGATTAGTCTTTGAAATTTTGAAAATCTTTTTGCATCTGGCAAATATTGTGATTGGGTCCAATTTTCGTGTATAGTCATTATAGGTGAATGTTTAATTTCTAGTTCTTCATCAGGAATTTCATGTATATTTCCTTTGTCTAACGGGTTTTCTATTGGTAATTCGTCATTTAATTGCAGAAATTTCGGTCCAAAAAACCATCTCTTAGAATAGCTTATGTGTTTTGATGCACGGGTGGCTTCATCTGCTACGTTGTTCTTAGTTGAAATCCAATGCCAATCGTTTCTATCTGTAATTTCTACAATTTCTCCTATGCGATGAGCTACAAATATTTTAAAATTTAAGTTTTCTGATTTTATCCACGTTAAAACAGTCCTAGAGTCGGTCCATAAATGAATTTGATTAATTTTGACTTCGATTTCAGCTAATACGGTTTTTGCCATTCTTGATAGCATCACTGCTGATAGAAGTTCTAGACGAGGTATGGATGTTTGTTTCAGAGGACAGACTCTAGTCTTAGCAAAGGCAAGAGATGATTCATAAGTTTTGTCATGTCCACGTTTAAAACGTAAATATATTACTGCTGCATATGCCTTTTCACTGGCATCGCAAAATCCATGTAGCTCTATATATTCGGCCTCAGCTAAACTCATATGTATACCATAACATCGAGGTATCTGTATTTTGGGTATTAATTCTTGAACTCCCGTTATCCATTTCTCCCAATATTGGTTTAGTGAGGTAGGTATTTCGTCATCCCATCCTATCTTCACTTTCCAAACTTCCTGCAATATAATTTTAGCAGTCACCATAATATTGCAAAGAAGCCCTAAAGGGTCAAACATGGACATACAGAATTTTAACATTTCCCTTTTCGTTGGAATCTTTTTTCCTGTTAAAATGTTTTTATCAACAATCTTCCTTAAATTTAAATTAAAAATAAAGTTATCTGTATCATGGGCCCATTTTAGTCCTAGAACCCTCTCCGTCTTATTCTGAGAAAATTCTTGAATGTTTTTCATCGAATTAGCTATTGCATTTTCAGGAATTTTACTTAGGACATTTTTAGAATTGCATATGAAATTACAGATTTCGAATCCTCCTCTCCTGTGAACCTCAATAACTTCCAGAATCTTTTTTAGGGCAGCTTCGTCGGTGCATTGGCTATCTAAATAATCATAGACATAGTGATTTTCAATGACAGCTCTACTGGCCTCGTAAAGTTCTTGTTCACATTCCTTGGCGTTTGCATTCTTTACATATTGTGCTAAGCAAGGTGAACAGGTAGCTCCAAAGGTCATAGCCACCATTTCCAGGACATCTGGTTCTCTGTCTCTGTCTTTTCCCCTCCACAAGAACCTTTGAACCGATCTATCTTCTTTCCTTATTCTCACCTGATGGAACATTTCCTTTATGTCTCCTGTAAAAGCGATTTTATTTTGTCTAAATTTTATCAAAACGGCTGTTAAAGGACGAAGTAAGTCTGGACCAGGTAACAATTCTGTATTTAAGCTTACTCCGTCGACTTTGGCAGCAGCATCAAATACCAATCGTAATTTGTCTGGTTTGTTTGGGTTTACAACTCCAAAGTGAGGTAGGTACCATAATTTCGAAACTGGTATCACTAAATCTTCTTTAGTGAGTTTTCTAGCATATCCCTTGTTAATATAATCTTCAACTTTCTGACAATATTTGTTAGCAAAATCATTATCTCGGTCCATTTTTCTTTCTGTACAGTACAGTCTACTTAGGGCCGCTTTTCTGTTGTCCGGAAATGAAGCATTTTCTGCTTTCCAAAGTAGTCCGGTCTCAAATCTCTCACCTATCCTCTTTGTGGTATTTTTCATAATTTCTTCACATCTTTGATCAGTTTTAGATTTAATATTATTTTCATAAATTTTAATTCCAAATGATTCTAAATTAAAACTTTGTTTTATTAGGTCATGTAACTCTTGGAGCTCTGTCTTTTCGCAAACGTGATACAAAAATTCTGTATTTTTCTTACTGATGCCTAAATTTCCGTGTACCACCCATCCAAGTAACGTTTTTGTCAAAAATGGTCCGTTATGTTCTAATTCTATTATTTTTCTACCAGCTATTAGGTTACATTTGTCTTGCCCTAACAAAAGCTTGGGGTGTTCGTCAAAATAACTGGCTACATTTTTAAGTTGTGTCACTTCAGGATATAAGTTTGTTATTTCTTCAGTATCGACAGTTTGTCCTGGTAGGTTTAAATCTTTAATCGTCCTAATGTCTGTTAGTTTAAATGTCCTATAATTGTCTTTATCTGAAATCTCTAGGCTAACTGTCATTGAATCATTGTCTTGATGAGTAATTCCATTTGTCCATTGATAACAAATTGGCTCATTCTTTCCTTTCAGTCCTAATTCTTCAGCTAAATCTGAGTCTATTAATGAAACTGTTGCGCCTTCATCGTAAAAGGCAAAGGTTAAAATTTGTCTATTGGGTCCTTTTAAAATTACAGGCAAAATTTTCAATAAAACATTGATTCTTTCTCTTTTAATGAAATTTATGTTTCTCACCTGTCCTTCTATATTTTGTCTAGTCTCTCTTGAAGAACCTTGCCTCAACTCTTGTATATCTCCTTCTGAGATCTGCCTTACACCTCGTGCTGAAGTGTCTACATCCAAGTTTAGCTGTCTGCTTAAAGAGCCTTCTTCACCAGGCCCACTCGAGGAATTAGTCTTGGCGTATGTGTTTGTCGTATGTAAAAGTGGGTGATGACGTCTCATACAGTTCTGTACTCCACACGGTTTCTTTCTAAAACAAGCTGATTTGAAGTGGTTTGGCTTTAAACAAGTTATACACAATTTGTTTTCTGTTACTAGACCAAAATGGAGAGGGTTCCAGAGATCCTGACGAATATGAAATCTTCTGCATTTTTCCTCATAACAAACTGAGCAGTTACTGGTGATGAGGTAGCCCCAAAGGTCATGGCTATCATTTCATATTCGTCAGGATCTCTGGAACCCTGGGGAGAATATGTTGAAGTTATACAGACGACATGAAAAGAGATATGGGGTAATTTTTACTTGCTTAACGACAAGAGCTGTACATATCGAAGTTGCTTTTTCGCTAAATTCGTCGTCAGTAATTATGGCACTAAAAAGATTAGTAGGAAGAAGAGGCACGATTAAAGAAATATATTCGGATAACGGAACAAATTTTCATGGAGCTAATAAAGAACTTTTGGAAAATATTAAAAATTTGAACACAGAAGAATTAAAATTGCACCTAACCGCAAACAAAATCAATTGGAATTTTAATGCACCAGCAGCATCACATATGGGGGGGAGTTGGGAGAGAATAATTCGTTCTATAAAACGCTGTTTAAGTATAGTTTTAAAAGATAACTTCCCGAAAGATGAAGTGTTACAAACAATTTTTGTCGAAATTGAACACATAATAAACTCCAGACCTTTGACATATGTTCCTGAAGATCCAGATTTCCCAGAATGTTTAACACCAAATCATTTTCGTTTTGGGTCCTCAACTGGTGAATTCCCTGATCCTCCAACAATTGATGAAATACCAAATCCAAGACAACAATGGAAGACTGTCCAGAGGTTGTCGCAGCTATTTTGGAAGAGGTGGATAAAAGAGTACCTGCCAGAACTGAGGAAAAGGGCAAAGTGGCACGAAAGATCAGAAGACCTCAAAGAAGGCGACGTGGTAGTGATAGTCGACAACAACCTACCTCCAAAGACATGGCCAAAAGGCAGAATAACGAAAACATATCCTGGCAGAGACAACGTAGTACGAGTCGTAGATGTAAAAACCAAAACCGGAATTTACAAGAGGCCTGCAGTGAAGATTTGCAAATTAGATGTGTGAAGAGTCTTCACAAAGGGGGAGAATATGTTGAAGTTATCTACGACCTAGAGAACTAACTTATATATTAGATTTTGTTATCATAGTTGTAGAGATACTTTTTGAAAGTTAATTTTGAATTTGTCATTTTTTTTTGGTTATTACTGACTCTGAGTGTTCTGTTTTGTCTTCTAATATCTCTTCAGCAACCTCTCTTTGCCTTCTGAAGTCGGTTGTCTCGTCTTGTACCTGTCTGGTACTACCGCTTCTTCCTACGACCACATGACGGCTGCGAAGTGATTTTTCTATTACGCTCCTTGAATTCATATCGTGATTCTTTTGCTCGAAAGGACCAATGTAAAAACCTTTGGTCTTTAAAATAAATCGTGGACTGTATATAAATTGGTTTTTTATTTTTCCAAAAAAAATGACAAATTCAAAATTAACTTTCAAAAAGTATCTCTACAACTATGATAACAAAATCTAATATATAAGTTAGTTCTCTAGGTCGTAGATAACTTCAACATTTGTTGTATGATATACCGCGATTTATTAGTGACAAAAGTGAAGAGTTAAATTTTGAATGTTGTTCAATTACGTTTAGTTTAAATGGACTTGGGTATTGTTTGTTTATTATTTATCGGGCCCCAACAGGTAATCTTAATACGTTTTTTAATAAGATGTATATGCTTCTTAATTATTGTTATAGTCATTTCAAATGTATCATAATTTGTGGAGATTTCAATATTGATTTTTTAAAAGATTCACGAGAAAAAGTTTTATTAGTTGATTTGATGGAGTGTTTTAACTTGCGTTGTTTAAATAGAGAACCAACTAGAATTTGTACTGACAAAAACGGTAAAACGTCGCGTACTAAAATTGGTTATTTTCTCACAAACTACCTTTCTACATATACCGAAACCGTGGTATTGGAGATCACCTAGCAATTGACGTGTCATTAAATTATATAAAGGAAAAATGTTATGTAACTGATATCAATGAAAAAATACATTTTAGAGACTTATCAGAGGCGAATTTACTTAATCTGCAGCAAAAAATAAGTACTGAAAATTTTGATTCTGTGTATGAATATTTTGATAACATAAATCTTGCCTATGAAACATTCTTAAATATTCTAAATTACTATATAGAAGTAAATTGTCCGGTTGTCACAAGAGCCGTAAAGACAAATAAAAGAAATAACTGGATAACTGCAGATATTTTGAGGATGGGAGCTGATATAAGGAATTTATTTTGGTCGAGGGGCGAATCACTCTTTGTAAAAATGTACATGTATTGCCGAATTCACATGATTTCCGCAATCATATGGCGATTTCTGGATGACTGCGGTGATTTCCATGGGACTTCCTACAGATTTCTAGTTACTGCGGTGATTTCCACATGACTTCAATAGATTTTTCGTGACTGCGCTGATTTATGCCTTGACTGCGGCGATTTCCATACTAATTGCGACGATTTTCGTATGGATTGACACTATTTTTTCAAAATTGCAGGCATTTCAGAAGGATTTTTACAATGTATGGCTTTCTAGTTGGTTTCCAGTAAAAAACATTTGAAATGAATGATTCTTGTGAAGAATCGATAAATAAAAGCATTTCACAAGATATTCGAGTATATTTACAAATATTTATATCGTAAATTATTTTTTTTTTATTTTTGTTTTTTAAAGTTTATTTTATTCAATAAATTAATAAAAGTCATCAACTATTTTTAAAATAGTCATTTTATTTATTTTAATTATCTCTAAATGAATTTTGTAAATTTTCGTCAGTGGGTCGTAAAAAAATATACTATACAACTTGAGTGGATTATACGTATTACATATGGCCATCATATCCACTTTTGTTGCACAAACTATTATTATGAATCACTCTATAAATTCTTTATTTAAACATATATCTACCTAAATTAAATAAACTCATAGTAACACTGCACCTGTCAACTATTATTCTAAAGCTAAAGGGATGATTCAGGGTGTGTTTTTATCCCTATAGAATCTGTGTACAATTTTTGCAAAAATAATTGTTTCCGCTTTTTTACATAAAAATATAATGTGTCAACACATGACTTTTTGTCTAGTTATTGCAAGCTTTTTCTGGTTAATTTGTACAACCTACTGTATCACCCCTGTAAATGTTTAAAGATTTTCCACACACATCTTACTCCAAATATTTTTTACATGTATTTATTGCCAACGAAAATACTGAAAAATTAAAATTTTACCCTTTTTGTCAAATTTTTCTATTACGGTCCATTTCAAAGACATATCATGTATAAAACAAAAATTTTAGAGAATGATATCACAAACAACTTTTCTTTGAAGAATTTTTTTCACCAATCGTAAATAACCTAATAGAATTAATTAAAATAAAAAAAAACGACACCCTAAAAAGTACCCCCTCCCCCAGAGCTTCGACTATGCCCAAAATTTAATCAGGTCACTGCAGGATTTATTAAAGACTAATTGTAAGTTTAAAATTTTGTTTTTTCTCTTTATCCGTTTTTGAGTAATTTCCAAATTCAAAATTTGCAATTTCCTCAAATATAGAGAATTATAGAGAATCACCAGCAACTTTTATTTTAAAAAAAATTCTTAAAAATTAGTATTTTGTACTTTTTGTAAAATTTCTCGAATATGGACCATTTTTGGAAAATTATGTATAGAATAAAAATTATAGAGAAAAATATCGCAAGCAACTTTTAATTGAAGAATTTTCTTCTTCAAGTGTAAATAACATACAAGGTGGCGCAAAATTAAGTACCCTATGGAATGTTGTCATGGTTTCGTTTCTAGTTGACATCTATTCGAGTTTTCCTGTCAGTTGCAAAGTAAATACTTGGGAAATTCATTATGAATTATATTTGGTATCAACAAGATGGTGCCATAGCAATAGCCATTTTGAACAGAATTTTTCGTGGACACCTTATCTCGAAAAACGCCGATATTACATATCCGCCAAGGTCTCCCGATTTAACTGTTCCAGACTTTTGGTTATGGGGTTATCTCAACGATATGGGATTTGTAAATAATCCTCGTACACTAGAAGCATTAAAAGACAACATGTGGGAAAAAATTGACAGAATACCATCTAAAATGTTGCAGAAATTTATGAAAAATGCTTTAAAAAGAGCTCATTATTGCATTAATGCTGGGGTGGCCATTTGGTCGATAGTTTTTAGTGTGTAACAAAACACATTTTTAGGAGTTTAAATAAATATTTTTCATTTATAATATGACTGTTTGTAACAGCTACTTGGATCTATACTAAATAATTCTATTAAGCAGAAAAACGACCCTTTACAAAGTGCTCTGACTATGCCCAAATACTAATCAGCTCATTAGAGAATGGATGAAAGCTTAAGATTAAAATGTTATGTTTTTCTCTTTAACCGTTTTTGAGTTTTCACCATATTCGAAATTTGCACTTTTCCTCAAATATCTCGAATACGGTACAAATCATGTATAGGACAAAAAATTATAGAAAAAGACATCACAAGCAACTTTTATTTGAATAATTTTCTTAAAAATTCTAAATATGCACTTTTTGTAAAAAAAATTGAATATGAACAATTTTAGGAAAATTATTTACCTATAGGATAAAAATTACACAAGCAACTTTAATTTAAAGAATTTTCTTCTCCAAGCGTAAATAACAGATATTCGTAGTAGAAAAACTATCCCAATAAAGTAACCCCCAGATTTTCCTACTATGCCTAAATGTAATTCACTCATTATTAGAGGATTAATCAAAGCTTAAGTTTAATATTTAGTGTTGTTATCTTTATCCGTTCATGAGTTATTGAGTATACAGACACACACATACACACATACATAATTGCGAAAATAGTCAAAATGGATTTAGGGAACCCCAAAACGTAAAAATCCGTCAAAAAAATCATGATTTCTATACTTTCCTTATCTGTAAGGACATGAAAGTAAAAAATGTATTTTGTAAATAAATTAATTCCTTTTTAAATAAAATACATTTAAAATCCTAATTAAAACGTGTATGACCCCCTATAATAAATTACAAACAATTTTAAATCAGGTGAAATGGAGACAATTCTGGACCACCTTGGAACTATCTTCTATCAGATCAGATCAGAAATTTGATGAACTTTGCCAAAAATTGCATAAAATTAATAGTAATTGATGGAACGACACTATCGATAAACGTAAATGCAATTTGTTTAATTTTACACAAGATGGCTTAGTTGGCCTAGTCAAAGCACAATGGCGAATTGGTGAAATGTCAACTGACTGCGCGCGATTTTTAATGATTGCTAGTGATTGCCGAGGTGATTGCTTAGCGACTGCGGGAGATTTCGGGAGACTGCGAGGGAATTCTGAACGACTGCGACGATTTCTTAGCGATTGCCGCTGATTTTGATGGGACTGCGGCGATTTTCAATGGG
>OV651835.1:2924379-3098582 GCA_927349885.1 Psylliodes chrysocephalus
ATGATGACAATATTGATGACGAACCCTGTTTTGCCAACAAAAAAAATAGAAATGCAATCTCTCCAGAAAGTAAGCGGACAGACTTAAAAATTGGTAGTTATTTTGCTGTTGATTACGTCTCTAAATGGTACATTGGTCGTGTCAATGTCATCGAAAATGACAAAGTAACCATGAAGTTTTTAGAACGTATTCCAGAGGAGAAATTCAGATGGCCAAAAAGGGATGACATTGACACGGTTTCACAGTCCGCATGTTTTATGGGGCCTATCAAGCTTGATGGTGTTCATTCATTTACACTAAATCCCAAACCAACAGATATTCAAAAACGATGGTTAGATTTTCAGCATAATACGGGCAAAACATTATGCTAATGTTTAATTTAACTTTTTTATCTACCCCTTTTTACAAAATGTTTTGTATTGATAATTAGAATAATATGTTTTTTCTAAGTAGCTTTACTTACCAAAGAATACCAATTTTTTTATTTATTTTTAATATTCGGTAGGTAATATTGTTGACAAAGTGTCAGTTTTAGTTTGAGTTTATTTTATGTGTTGTTTTAAGTTAAAAATATACTTTTAGTTTATGTTCCTTGCTTTTGATTCATGCACACCCTACCTTAAAAGTTCTGTATCTTTTAAATGAAAAAAAAATATATTTTTTTTAAATTTACCTGCATATTAGTTATGGTTCATACTTTGTCTCCACTTATCCCAGTAATCCGTGTTGTCTCCATTTACCCCATTCGCCGGGGTAAGCGTAGACAAAATACGAATTTAAAAAAAAATTGCACATATTTCCAGGAGGTTGGTTTAGGTTAACCATTTAGGTATATACAGAAAGTAACACAAGGAGTTAGGTATCTAGTACTTAACAATACAAGATCTTAATACTTTAGATGGTACTGTAGCAATTTTAAACATTTTACCCATGGGGTAAGTGTAGAAATTTGTCTACATTTACCCCCACCTCCCCCTATGTATACAGATAGGAAAGTAAAAAGCACTAGTCTCATTTCAATGATTTGAATTTTAAAAATTTTACTGCGTCATGTGTCTTTCAGATCTTTTACTTCTCTCCTGTTGATCATCGTGATGTAATTGAAGTTATTCACTCATTAAAAAATGTTAACTCTATGGGCATTGACTGCATTTCCACAAAGTTAATAAAACGTAAGTATTAGTCATCACATTTCTCAAATTCTAGCAGACTTAATCAATCAGTCTATTCAGCTAGATATTTTCCCAGATTATCTGAAAGTGGTATATGTAACTCCTATCTTTAAAAAAGGTGATAATTTAATTGATAATTATAGACCTATTACAGTGCCTACAATCTTAAGCAAAATCTTTGAAAAGTGTGTCCACAAAAAAATGCTAATATTTCTTAAAAAATATGAAATAATATGCAAAAATCAAAATGGATACCTTCCAGAAAAATTTCATACATACTTCTATCGATCAAAAGTTGTTTGTGGATGCGCTTTTCTTTGATTTGTCAAAGGCGTTTGATTCAATCAACTTAGATGTCGCTATTCAAAAATTGGAAGGGCTTGGTTTTAGAGGTAACTTTTTGTCTTGGTTGTCATCTTATATAAATAACAGACAGATCTATGTCAAAGTCGGAAATTGTAAATCTGAACTAGAAAGTGTTGATATGGGTGTGCCTCAGGGATCAATTTTAGGACCTCTAATTTTTTTATGCTACATAAATGACATGCCTAATCATATTAACTCAGAAAACATAATTTTATATGCAGATGACACAACAATTGCCACCAACGCACAATCAGTAGATAAATTAATTAGTAAATTAAATGTTTTATCGAATGAGTTTACATCATGGTGTTATAGAAATTCTTTAATTGTTAATTCAAACAAAACCGTTTGCCTTCAGTTCTACTCCAGAAATCAAATTACCCAGAGTTGTAAAATAAATGTCAATAATACAGAAATTATGCTCTCAGATGTTACAAAATTTTTGGGCATACATATTGATAGCAATATGGGTTGGGGTAGCCAAATATCTAATATTTGTAAAAAATTAAACAGGGCATAGATACTATGCAATACTAAAATTAAAATCAATATTTACCCAAGAGCAACCGAGAGAGCAACTGCTTAATGTCTACTATGCTTTAGCATTATTCTCATATATCATACAACATTATTCTTTGGGGTGATGCAGTAATCCGGCTTATTTTTAATCTAGAATTAATGCAAACTTTTAAATATAACTTCAAAAAATTTAAAATATTAATATTTCCTTGTATTTACATTTATAAAACGTTGCTATATGCTAAACGCAACATACCTACACCAATTTTTACAAAATTCAAATTACCATGAATACTCAACTAGGAATGCAAATTTATTCTGAATACCAAGATATTCAACAGCATTATTTGAGAAATCCCCTGAATTTGATGGAATTAAATTTTTTAATCATTAAATCTGAAAAGAAATATGAACCTTTTAAAAGAAAATTTAAAAACTATTTAGTAGATTCATGTTTTTATAATTTATCTGAATACCACCATATTTTAAGGTAAATGTTTTTCTAATTGTATATTTTTAATGTGCATGTCTTAGATATACATATTTTTTTTTTTTTGTATACTGTACCTATATTTATTTGTATTTTAATATTTTTTATTTATATATATTATGACTTATCCTATATCATGTAACATGATCCTAAAGGACAAATAAAATATTATTATTATTATACCCCCAGTGTGTGATGTTTGTAAAAAAAAATTAAGTGTGGCAACGGAGAGCTAATAAATATATAAATATACATCTTTCATAAGGATGGTATTATTATAGGGTAACCATATTTTCTTTTGACCAAATGCTGGAGAGGCAAAATGAGGAGTTAGGAATTTATTTTGGGGAGGGGTTAGGGTAATGGGGGAAGAAATGTACAGAAGATAAAACATGCAACATGCAGCTAGGCAGCGCAGCAGGAAAGTCAGCTCATTAGTGCATTAATCCCTCGTATAATACTGAATGTAGATATGTACTTAGTAACTTAGTTATTGGCAAACGTTTTCTATTTCGATAACAGTGTTTTGCTGTACAAGATCAAATGCTGGACAGACTTTGAAAGTGCTGTACAATACTGCAAAATGCTGTGCTGTATAGGGTATCTTATTCAAAAACCTGGTACCCGGCACATGTCTGGTGATTTTTTTATTGCAGCGGTACTAGACACATATGCCTGGTGTGCTGTAGGAAAAGCTGTTATCAAGATACTTACAGCTTTCGGTGCAATGTAATAGATGACACAATCACTGCCCATGTAATGTAATTTATTTTTATTTATTATTACATTACTCAACAGGTCAAGACCCAATTACAGAGTAATAGTACAAGAATATATAAATACAATTCATTTAGAAATAATATACTAATTGATTGAACAGCAGGTGAGAAAAAAACCTAAGAGAATAATTTTTCTAGCATTTCATGAATATATGCAAAACTAAAGATTTCAGACAACATTATTATAGAAATAACACCTAATATTATGAATTGAACTATAAAACAAATCAAGCTGGAAACTTATTGATTCATAATTATTACACATGGTGTATGTAGGAGATTTTAAGAGAACATTTGTTCTGGGTGTATTCAAGTAAAATGTAGGGGTGTTCCTGGAAGCTATTCGAGGAACTGCAAAATTAAGACTATGAATCAAATATGAAAAATCAACTTTAAAATGAACTGTCTTAAATAAAAGCTACCTGACATATGCGAGTGGTAATGCAGCAAAGGTGTTAAATAGCCAATTTTTTACTTTTAATAGGTACTTATCTAAGTAAATTTATTATTATAAATTTAGTATCTCACCTCAGTAGGTAATTCCAAAATTATTAATGGCTTCTATAATAAACATATATTATCCTCTTTATCTTGTAGCTATGGTGAGGAATTATGCTTTGCTTAGAGTAAAATTTGTTATATCCAAAACATGTAATTTCTTCTTCAAGTTTCTTTCATATATATTATGTTGGTTTAAATGTTCTCTGAAGACTGTAGATTTTTTACAAATCAAGCACGTCACAATCATTTTAAAGGCACTGTTAAATATATCTGAATTTATTTACAAAAAACTATATTTTAATCACAATACCGACACACTTTCAAACTATCTAAAAAAAAATTCTTTTTGTATACATATACATTCCTTCCAAATCCAAATTCTAACTACACCTGTCAAAATATCTGCCGGTTCGCCGGTTGGCCGCATGGAGGAAGGTTGCCCCGTCAAGTGCAATGACTAAATACTATACAGGATAGCCGAGTTCCGAGTTCTCCGATTTCTTGCCCGATTCGGCGAAGCCGCTACGTCACCATCAGTACACTTTCAGACGCAGGTCATTTAAAATTTACAGAGAGACAATTGAGTCCTATGATTGAATGTTTACGTTAATTTTAACACGAATCTGTTATGTTATGCTAACAGGGAATAGATAACGTATCAAATAACAGTAGGTGTCTTATCAATATATGATTGAAACGATCGATAACAGAAGCAGTGGCTGTTTGCCCATAAGGGCACTTGGGCACGTGCCGTAGTATAATAAACCAAAAAAAAAAAATTATAACTTACATATTTTATATTTTCCTCAATGCCTATTAATATTTTATCTAATATTCAGCGCAAAATGCGTTGGCACGATACTGGACGACCGGGCGTTGAGCAGCTATATCAAGCTAGCGGGCACTCTGTGGCGGCACCATTCAAGACCTGGCGGGTTTTTTGTAGCTTTTTTGTTACACTATTTGCAAATTTGTAGCTTAGCCCAGGTCCGAAAAAACAGCGGATCCGCTAGCTTGAATTTCCATAAATTCCATAGTAGCGGCACAGATTCAGACCCAGCTGGTTTTTCGTAACTTTTTTGTAGCTTTTTTGTTACGCTAGTCTCCCTTTTGTAGCTTGTACTGAACCTGAGAAAAGCGCGGATCCGCTAGCTTAGCGGATATTTGTAGCGGCACCAGCCCGGACCCGGCTCATTTTTTTTAACTTTTTTGTAACTTTTTTGTAGCTTTTTTGTTACGCCTGTCTCGATTTCGTTGCGAGGCCTGAAAATGAGTAATAATCGTTTCTCCATGAGCGTGATAGAAAAGTGCGTTAATTTAAAATCAAGTTTCGGCCTCTACAAGTAATATGTGCAACTCGGTAGTGTGACTATCTGTTGCTAGATGGCACCATTATTGCATTTCACCATTGTATAAAGAACTAAATAGTAGTCTCACCTTATGGAAGTTTCATTGGAGCGAAATGGATACTGCTAATAGATGGCGCTAGTGAATATGGATAAGTCGATATTCCTTTGCAGTGGGCGGAGCTTGAGGCTCGAGCTGAAATTTTTGGGGTTGGCGGAGACTGATGGGTTTCTATTTCTAGCTCTTAGATGAAATTTTATTGATTCGTTGTTAATGGTTGTTATTGTGCGTTAGTGAGTTTACGGGTAGTAGATATTGTGAATTAGTTGTGTTTATTTTTTAATACTGAATTATTTTACTGTTAATAAAGGACGCTAAGCGCATTATACAGTGTGAAATAAATTTGAAGATATTTAAAGTAAGTACCTAAGATATGCAGTCAAAGAAAATTAAATACCTAATATGGTAGTCGAATTATTAAAAAGTGTTTTGATTTATGTATTATTGACTGTGCATGAGAGCAGCATTTCTTAAACTAAGTTCTGCGAAATTGGGGTTTTGTGGGAGATCACTCGAGCCTTCTGCGAAATTTATGTACTTTTTTCACAATATTTAAGAAAGTATAGTTACTTCAAAAAAGGCCATACAAATTAACGACTCGTTGAAATTAAAAAAACAAAAAAATAGAATAACAAACACCCTCGTTTTCACTTAAAGGTATTTATTAATCTAGATATAATTTGAAATAATTATTTAGTTTGGTTGCAAATAATCTAGTTATTAAAGAAATAAGTTACATTAAAATCATATTGTAATGCTGCATATTAGAGCAGCAGCAAATTAATTTTTTTATACATGCTAGGAAATATAGGTTTCTAAAAAAACTTTAATCATAAACTCAGGGGAGCGCGAACGGTTTACACAAACATTTTTTAACTAAAAAAACGTGATATAAAACTTTTTTCAACTTTTCTATTAAGTAGATATGTTGTTCCAAAGAAGGTACATAAAAATGTTCTCAAATGAAATTATTTATACAAATTGCTACAATATTTAATAACAAATAAGTAGGGATATGATGGGTGCGATCGTGAATAAAAATGGCTTAATTAGTTTTAAAAAAATATAGTAAGGCAAATAAAAAAATTATACGGAGTGGCCAAGTAGATATATTTGAAATTTGAACCCATTTTAAATGTGTATCTCAAATAGTAGAAAGGTATTAGAAGTTAATGTACTACACCTTCCAGTTACACCGGAAATAAGTATAAGATAAAGGGAAAATTTTCATTTTAAATGGAAAGAACTATATATTTCTAGATACTTCAGACAAACTCTTCTATTCCCTTTCTAGAAATGTAGTATAGTTACCTATATGTATTAGTTAAAAAAAAAAGACTTATATATGCAGTGTTTCAGTAAAAGATCAGCACTTTGAACAGTCATATTGAATTAATAAAATTTGTATAGGTATTTTTGTCCGTTTTTCAAGTTAAATTATTATTTTAAATATAGTGACTGTTAAGAAATTTAACAATTATTATTTCTTTAAAAAATCAAAAACTGTTACAAATGCTACATTTTCAGTGGAAGAGAAAATTAAGCTTTCGGAGTAACTAAATCTACAGAGTGTTTCAAAAAGATTGGTCATAAATTATACCACGTACTTACCTATATACAATATATAGGTAAGTACGGTTTAATCGACCTATTTTTGACCCAAGAATATGTGGTATAATTTATTACCAATCTTTTTGAAACACCCTGTATACAAAGCCGTCTACATGAAATAAATAACTTGCCATATGAAGATATATTATATTTCCGATGTAACCGGAAGTTCGAATACAAAAGAAACATAATATGCCAAGAAAACTAAATTATTTTTAGAGGCTTCCATTGAAAACGGACAGTGATGTCTCAAATACTTTTTGAAATGCTCGCATTTAAAATGGGTTCAAATATATTTGGAGAAATAGTACCTACATTTTAAATGTAATGTTTCGTTTTATTTTATGTCTAAAAAAATATAAAAAGGTATTTTATATACAGGGTGTCCCGAAATTAGACGGTCATATTTTAACAGCATAATCTACATGCTAAAATAGGAGTAAAAGTTCATATAAACATAGGTTCGAAAACGTTTCGTTTTCGAGATACATGGTGTTAAAAGTTAAATCCTGATGACACATTTTTGTAAATATTTTCTTTTCTAAACATTTAAAGATAACTAAGTGAAATTTGGTACAGATGCTAAATGGACTAAACCCCAGTTTTTGATCATTTTAATAAGTGGGTTAATTAGGGGGGGGGGGGCTTAGTTTAAAATCAGTTTAAATAAATAGTTTAAACGTCTACATTTTAAGAAATTAATCAATCGTTTTATTGGGTCAAATCCAACCAAACCATTTGGAAGAGAACAAGTTTCTTTGTAAAATAAACATTTAAAAATCAATTATTAAGGTGTTGCTCGCGACTGGAAATCAATTTGTGTATGATTTATTGGTAGATTATGTAAATCAAAATAATATTAATATCTAACATTTAAACATAATACCTTTTAATTTGTGTTCATTGCCAATAAAGTAGGAGAAAAAAATCAATTAAAACTAAATAAATTTCTTTATTCACCGGTTTTCCAAAGCTGAAAAAATAAAATTTTTGATTCCACAGGCCTACTAATTATTTTTTGCACTTTCCAATAAGAAAATATGAACTTATCATAAAATTTTCAAATGCTTTTCTTTTGAAAACTGTGCGTCCTAAAATGTGTCATCACGAGTTCACTTTTAACACCCTGTATCTCGGAGACGAATCGGACCTATGTTTATATCAACTTTTACTCCTATTTTAGGATGCAGATTAAGCTGTTAAAATATGACCGTCTAATTTCGGGACACCCAGTATGTCTGACCTAAGTATGTAAGTCTACATAAAATCAATTGGGCCAGAAAAAAACATTCATTATTAATTTTAATTTCTTACACTATTTTTAAGAACAAAATCTTTAATTTTTTTGTCTGTTGTATCATAATTTTACTATAAAAAATATTGTATGTTAAATAAAAATAGTTTATTGCTAATAAGACAATACATTGTTTTTATTATTGATTTCTCGATTTTTTTTTTAGATGTGATTCTCAATCTTCAGAGACGGATTCTTCTAGTACTAGTTCTTCTTCAAAAAATTTAATGTATGAACAATTTAATTTGGAAAACTGTTCTTCTACATATTTTGCGGGATATTTATTTAGAAAATGTTTTAAAAAATTTAATTGTCATTATTGTAAAGAAAATTTAGAAGGGAATGAGGATGTAGACAATAATGACGAATTACTAATATTTTACAAAAATTATAATTTAGAAATGCAAAATGCACTCAAAACACCGTCATTACTAATGAAAAATTTTACAAAAATTTGTATGAATAATTTTAGTAAAAATATAACGAAATACTTAACAAAAAATATCATATATAATTTGAACAGAATTATTAAAAAACACTTAAAAACAAATCTACCTGAATGGGACAATGTAGGGGAGCCTTGTATTGAACATAGGCAATATATTTTAAAATTATTACTAAGAACATTAATATTCAAATATTGCAAAACCCTTTCTACATCAATGAGAACTCGTACAGGTAAAAAAAATGTAAAATTATCAATACTACAACATAACTAATGTTTGCATTCGTAAGTAAAAAAATTAATCTTAGAAATTGGTGCTGTGACCAAATCCTTTTCTATTCGAGAAAAAAGTATGAGAGATGTAAAAATATATGAAATAGGCTCAAAAACTACTTTGCAAATAACATGTTTTTGTATTTTTTTTTTTTAATTTTTGACGCCCCTTTGTATGGAAAACAAAAATTTTTGCAATGAGACTATATTCGATTTTAGGCAAGGCCCTAAGGGCTATTAAGAATGTTTTTTTCAATAACATTTGTAATAACGATTTGTATGTTCCTAGTTCTCATTAAGAATTTGACAAAGATTCTCTGATTAAAAATAAAGACGATTAATATACAAAACAATCAGGTAAATAAACTTTGGCCATTGGCGTACGGTATGGATAAGTAACACCTTCATCCCCTCTAAATTTTACGCCACTGTCCAAAAACTTATTTGGACTATACTTTTAAATGTTTTGATGTTTTTTAAAATAAATATTGTATTCTTATTGGGAACTTGGGAATAAAGTGATTGGTTTTCGAGATATTCACACTCAAATGTGGATATTCTTCATTTTAATTTTGGATATTTTTATAAAATGTACACCTTTCAGCACAAAAATTAATTAGATAAGCTTTGTCAGTTATGCACCGGATGGTAAGTAGCACCTTTGTCCCTTATTAATTTTACGCCACTCTCTAAAGACTTATTTAGACTATAATTTTGAATTTTTAGACGTATTTTAAATTAGTCATGTACTCTTGTTGGAAATTTTTTAAAAAATCCGAAATTATAAAATAAATTAAAATGAGTGCGAATATCTCGAAAACCAATCACTTCATGAGTTCCCAACAAGAGTACATGAATTATTTAAAAAAATTTAAATTATAGTCCAAATAAGTTTTTGGAAAGAGTCACAAATGTTTACCGAATTCAGTAAAATGATACTGAAAAATAAAAATATAGCCATTAATAATTTTTGAATTTTCAATTTTAACCCCCTGGGTTTCGAAAACGGGTAATTTTTTTTTCTAAGCATATTTCGTTTAATCATTTTATTTTTAATTACAGAATCTTCAGTTGTACTATGATATATATTATGATAGATTAGTTAACAATTAATTATTGTTTTAAAATAAGAATTAAAAAGTTGTATATTTATAACTGTTTTGAAATTAATAAAATAGAAAATATGCTTTAGTTTTTCTTTTTCTTTTCCTTTACAGGTATTATCCGAATTAATTTAAAATAAATTATATAATATTAATGATAATAATAATAATAATACATTTATTAAGTGTTAAGAAACATTTTATTTTTAATTTAAATACATAGGTAGGTACCTAACTAAGTAGGTACTTAGCATTGAAATAATCATAAACAACTCTGGTTATTTCTTTAATCTGGTGCCAGACAGGTAGCAATGTAATAAAAAAACCCTTTAGATGGTTGGTAAATGATATAAAAGAATTCTTAATATTGAAGTAAACACAATGGATTTTATAAGGATTACTTTTGTTGGTATTTCCAATAATCCTGTTGGTTAGGTTTGTAAAATATAAGTAATTTTTATGAATAATTATTGGTACCTATAGGTAGACTAAAGTGATTATTCTCAGGTGGTTCTTTACTGTTTTATTTAAGTGCAAGCTAAAATTTGTTTCTAGGAATAATATAACTTAAATTAATTTTAAATGATTTTTTTAATTTCTTTATTATATTTACTATTATTTCTACTTTTTCTAACAATAATCAATTTAAGATATCAACTTTGGTTGAGGCAAAATATTTAGTAGGGGAAGTTTTTAATATTGTGTGTCCAAAAAACATATGAATTTGGCTAAACAGTAACCTTTATTTCTAAAAACAGGAAGATAATGTTACTTGGAAAATGTATTTAGAATCAATATTTGACGTCAAATCCCAGACCCGGACACAATTTTTTTTAGCAATACTGGAGAAGCAGAAGTGACATTTTTACATATAAAATAATTTCAACAAATTTATTTGAGATCATATACAAAATTATTCATTATTAAAGACAACGTATATAACCACTATTGCATATTCAAAAAAAAAACTTTAAATAAAAGTTTGTGAATATGAGAATATGAATGACTTTTTTTTTAAATATACCATAAAAATACATTCGTATTCAGATTTCACGGAATTCAACACAAATAAACTTTTTTAAATGGGATACCCTCAATGTTATTAAATTTCTGGGATATATTTTTTTTTATTATTTCGAAAATGTACAATATTCATAACCCTATCTTACCGACTGTTCTCGAGTAATTTAACGTCGATAATGTAAATATAAAAAAGTTAACATTATTAAAGTAAAAGCTATGAAAATCACAATAACTATTATGTTTGGTAATAAAATAATCCAAATAGGTAGTTTACAGTGAGGAAAAAAGTGTATATATTTATCTAAACTATAAGAGATTCGACGTTTAATTAATTAGGAAAGAATAAAGATCATTCCGAAAATTGAATAAAATATATACCGGGTGTTCCAGTTAAAGTGTTACACTTAAAATACCGCCTAAAATATGCATGTTATAAAAAAAGTTTCAGACAAAAGTTTTATAGTTTTTTTGGGGGAAATATTTTTTTATTGGACTTTTACTTATAGAGTAACACCTACTTAAAAATTTTGCTGCGCGAAAAAACCATATTATGGTTAGCTATAAAAAACGATTTTAGCCAAATTATTTTTCCCAAAAAACTATTAAACTTTCGTCTAAAACGTTTTTTTCATAAAAGGCGGTATTTAACTGTAACACTTTAATTTGAACACCCGGTATAGGGTATCCCGAAATAAGACGGTCACATTTTTACAGCGTAATCTACATCCTAAAATAGGAGTAATAGTTCATATAAACATAGGTCCGAAAAAGTTCCTTTTCCGTGATACAGGATGTTAAAAGTGAAGTCCTGATGACACACTTTTGTAAATATTTTCTAAACTTTTAAAGATAACTAAGTAAAATTTGCTAAAAATGCTTACCTTTTTACGCTCTTTTTAATGGACTAAACACCAGTTTTTAATCATTTTCATAGGTGGGTAAATTAAAGGGGTTTAGGGTAAAATTGCCCTAAGTTTTTTTTTGTTGACAGTTTTTAACACTTTTGACTATAAAATTTGGAAAACCAATGTTTTCTTTATAATAAAGCTACTTACCTTGTATCTCGTTAGGACGCACCATTTTCAAGAGAAAAGCATTTGAAAATTTCATGATAAGTTGATGTTACTCTAAAGTGTAAACAATAATTAGTAGGCCCATGGAATCAGAAATTTTATTTTTTTTTTAACTTTGGAAAACGGATGACTAAAGAAATTTTAGAAAATATTTACAAAAATGCGCCATCTGGACTTCACTTGTAACACCCTGTATCTCGAAAACGAAACGTTTTCGGACCTATGATTATATAAACTTTTACTCCTATTTTAGGTTGTAGATTACGCTGTTAAAATATTACCGTTTAATTTCGGGACACCCTGTATATATATGCTATCCCTATTAAAAATATTATTGTCATTGTATTTTTGATGACATTTTAACAAAATTCGGTCAATGTAAACATTATACAATAATAACTACAGCATAAAGGGTGGGTAATTTATAATGAATAACCCTGTTAGGTACCTAATAATTTTCAGTAAAAAATTTTAATTCCAACTTTTTTACGTAGATTAAAGAAAAATTTAATTTCGTGTTTTCTTGGTGCAGACATTCTGCGCCACACTGTATATTCAAATACAAAATGATGTAATTTTCTTTTAACACATACCTAATACAAATTTATTAGCAAAATTTAAATACTTGTTATTTTTGGTATATTTCTCTTTTAGACACACATTTTTAGTTTCATTGTCAAAAGATTTAAATAAAATTACCGGACCTATTATTATCTATTATAATTTGATGATCCCGAGTGGCCATAGCAAAAAGACGAAATTTAACCATGAAGATTTAGATGTCTTTACTAATTTAAGTTTTACCAATTTAGAAAAAAAAAAAAAGAAAAGTGTTTACTCGTGGGTTTGAACTCACAACCTTCCGATTCATAGACGATTTCTCTAACTATTCGTTATGGAGCCTTACGAGAAAGTTTTACTTTTTAACGCTGATAATCAGATTGCTTTTAGTTTCATTAAAATCTCAGTTTATTTTTAAATATAGACGAATATCTTGTGGAATGCTATTATTTATTGATTCTTCACAATAATCACTATATTTAATTATATTTAATCTTAATAACTAAAAAAATATATATTGACAATTAATTTGACGGAATTGTCACTTATAAAGTTCTAACATCTGACGTAGAGGGCGTATCTAACCAGTAAATAAAATCGTTAGTTCAATGATTGTACCAATAGATGTCAGGCGCGATTGCCTCCAATAACTTTTACATGTCCATTATCCTACTATAGTTCTTTATACAATGATTTCACGAACTATGGCCATCTTCCATCAAATATATTTTTGAGAAATTTAGATATAATCTCAAAATCAGATATTTTCAACGGTATGTAGGGTAAATGAGACAGGCATTGGCCAGTTAAGGATAGTTCTTGTCTTCATGCTATTCTCATTTAAGACCATTTAATACAATATTCTTAAAAATGTTGTTTTGAATATATTGGAATGTCAACTTTTCAGTTTGACTAAAATATTAGCCATCTGAACTACACAAATATATAAAAAAATATTATGAATAAAAAAATACACAAAAACTCAGTTATTGGCAACTAGAACACAGTGATTGCCACCTTAGATACACAGTTCTCTTTATAATAGTATATTATGCAACGATCATGTAATGATGGTTATTAATACACGAGCATTAACCGGGATACGAAACGAGCCAAAGGCGAGTTTCGTATGGTTTATGCGAGTGTTTTAATAACCATTACATGAGAGTTGCATACGCTATTTTTTCTACACCCGATAAATAATCAAGACCTATAAATATTATATTTATATTGGTATTGAACACAATAACAGTAATTACTCGTATTTCTATAAAAAATTCTACAAAATTGTAATTAATGGTATTACTTCAGGTATTGGTATTTCCCTAGATTTTTGCGGTAAAATATTTTGTACTGTATTTTCTGCTTTCTCCGATATGTGTGGAGGAGTCTTCTATATCGCTAATATCAGACATTTTAATATTATAATTATCGAAGTTTAGCTACCTACGAAAATTTAATACGTTTTGACAACTAAAATAATTACATAGGAACCTAGGACAAACGTCAAACAGCATGCTTGATTGAAAAATTGTAGGTTTCTATTGATTAAAAATCTGTATCGTAATGAAAAATCTGTATCATAATGGGTATCATTATGAAACGGATTATGGGCATATAAGTGCATTATTATAATACGGGTGTAGAAAAAATATTTTATTAAATATGAGATCATAGAACAACAAAAAAATATTAATATTAAGGATCACTCGACACACAACTTTTACACTTAAAAGTTTTTGATTTTAATCCATCCTGGATTGTGTTTGCACATATGAAGTGAAATGTGCGAAGACAAGTTAAACATCGAACTCCACATCTGGACGATGTAATATTTTTTACATAATTGTAACAAAGTCCTTTGGTGACTTTTTCATTTTTAAACGTTTCTTCATCTGACTTCCGAAGTAAAATGTTGGATACCAATTTAATTTTTTTATCGGTTTGTGGTTTACTATCGAAAAATAAATTTCTTTTTATAGTTTTTACTTTAGTGGTGATATCATCAATAGGAACTAAAGAATCTTCAGATTCAGTATTTGCACAAATATTTTCATTTTCAATATCGACTTCCTCATGGTTTGAAAAAAATCATCATTTACAGATTTATTATTTGTAGCAGATGTTAACAAGGTATTTGATTCGATGAGTGGGAGATGAATTTTGATGCCATTTCTTAGTTTTGTTGATATTATTTCGCAACGATTCTCTGGAGAACAGTTTTCGAGTACAATTTTCACATCAGGTGCCTCAACTTTAAAGAATTGTGGCTGGGAATAAGCCTGAGGGAAATTAACTTTAACACCATTGTTCAATATTGTTGATGTTATTTCACCCCTAGCAACAAAGGATTCGTTGTTAGTAGCATCAATAATATTATTATATAACACATCATTCGCAACATCGCCAACATTTTCTTTGAGTTGATAGCAGAATTCATCTTTTTTGCTGACTTTTTTTTTTGGCTGTTTGCCATTAATTAGTTGTTTCCCTTTTATGTCTGTTTTCTGTTTTGTTTTATTAAGTCTCTCTTCCTTTCTTTTTTGTTTAAGTTCGTCTTCTAATTTCTTTTTTTCGATCTTTTCTTCTTGATGTTTCCTCCAAACTGAAGAAGTCAATACAAAGGATACTTTTTCTGATTGTCTCTTTCCTTTTCTCTCTGGCGTTTTGGGATAAATAAAATGGTTTTTTATGGCCAAAGAAGTAGAGGGTTCAAAGTCTAAGTGATGGTCTAACTGTTCCATATTTGTATTTTTGTCTAAATTTAAATTATAATTTGTATCATCCTTTATATCTTCTGCTATTTTTTCAATATTTATATTCTTTCTATCATCTAAAATGATTGGCATAGTTTCTATATTAAAATTATCTTCGATTTCTTGCTCAACATCTTCAGAATACACATTTTTATTCCAATTTTCTTGTTCACTATTGGTCTTCATAAATTCTTTATATATTTGGTAAAGTTTAAATAGGTTTTCGTCTTCATAAGTTTCCTCATTCATATTCTCAAATAATCGTAGCCTGTCTTCTCCGATTATACTTTTCAATTTTGAAAATGTAATAGTTCAGTCTTCAAATTTCTTTTTTTTTTTCAATATTTTTACCTAGACATTTTGAGTAATCTATAGCCGAGGCATTCCAAGGAAATATACCACAACTTTTAAATCCTTGTTTTATTACATCTGGTCTTAAATTTTCTAAAACACCTTTTAGGATAGCAGCAAATGTTTCCTTTGTGAGAGTACTTCCTGGATTTTCTCTATGAAACTTTGACACACACTTCGCCCAAAAAGTCTTTAATGGCTTGAATGTCGAAACATCGGCAGGTTGCAAGATCCTAGTAGAATTTGGATAAAGCGCAATTAATATTATATTTAATTTTTTACATAAATTACTCGTTTCATATGTATTATGGGTTTTATGCCCATCTACGAATAATATTATTGGAAACTGGACACCCCTTTCTATCAAATCTTTATAGAAGACGTTGCCAATATACTCATAAAATGTTGCTTCTTTCATCCACCCTGTATCACTCGTACCTATTCCCCACTTTTTAGGGACAGAATTAACAATATTTGCAGGAAGCCTTTTATAAGGATATATTATCATTGGTGGGCTTATATCACCGACGGCCGAGAAACTAAACATAACTTTTAATTTCGTTTTTGAATCATGTTCAGTTTGGTAAACATTTTTTGATCCTTTCGCAGCTAAAACCTTCTTATTTTTGGGACAGAGAAGAAAGCAAGTTTCATCGCCGTTGTATACTCTGGATGGATCGTTTAGTATATGATCATATCCTTTTTCTTTTAAATAGGAATGTATTTGAGAAAACCAATTTCTAATATCTGACTCTGAAACATTACTGCTTGCTGTCGTTATAGCCTCTGGAGTTCTTAAGCCTTGAACCACCCTCTTCCAGGTGTATTTTCCCTGAACGGATTATTTCGTGGATTTTCATCTAAAAATGATTTCACTGAAGCTTGAACATTCTCGATTCGAAGTGGACATCCTTTTCGTTGACATTCTAGGATCCAATTGGTTAAAAATATTTCCTCTTGGTTACTTAATATAGGATCTGGTCCATGCGTAACTTTTTCTTTAAATTTCTCACTTGTACGAAACTGCAAGGTTGCTCTAGGAACTTTAAATTCTGCAGCCGCTTTTCTTTGACTAACGCCAGTTTTAATTGCATCTAAAGCTTTCTGGATATCCTGTTCCGTATAACTTTTAAAATATTTTTCATCTTTATTGATTTTCGGCATTTCTACAAAAAACAGTCTAATTGAATTTTGTTTGCAAAATTTAAACGAAATCTAAAATATTAGTTTTTTACCGGAATAGAAAAAGTGATATTTTAATGTATGGTGTAATTTTCTTTACGACACAACAGTTTAAAAAATTGACGTCTACCTCTACAAAACCATGAGCCAAACAAGTAGCCAACTATAATACGTTACAAGTCATTGTTTACTCAATTGGCTAACTCAAACAATCTATAAAAACTACGAGAGGTGGGTCATAACGTTATTACCGCGCCATAAAACGTTACATATTTTATAACTAAATTATTCCTGTTACAGATATTGGCCACCCATATAAGATAGTAATTGACACCCGGCCAACTACTGTTTAAAATTCATTATTTTTAGAAATCATAAACAAAATATGAAATAAATCATAAATTTCAATAGAAAATGTTGTTTTTTAACAAAAAACTATATTCCGATTAGTTAAAATTATTGGCCACTCGGCCAATAAATATTTCACGTGCTCATCTACGCTACAGTAGTTGGCCACTCAAAAAAAAACGGGAAAAATATAAACATTACACAATATTAAATAAAAATACGAAAGTTTACCAATGAATTATCAATAATATACCAAAACTGTCAAATATAAATAAAACCTACAATAAATATTACTTACTATAATGCAGCACCTTCTTAAGAAAAACTGTAATTTTCGTATATATTCAACTCTGCTGCGAAAGCACAACTTTATCCTTCAAAATAAAGCCAAATCACAGCTTATCAGCTCCACAACTCCGTGTCGGCGTCTTTGATCTGGCGGTCGAGAACCAAGCAAGACGGAATGGTGCTATCTCTGTTAGATTAAAGGGAAAAGTCGGGCCCGGATTAAGGTTGGTTACATGCCATGTTAAGTAAGTTTTGGGAAATTACATTTTTAATTTGTTTTAAATCTGTCAAATATAATTAAAAATATTATTTAAATATAAATATTACGAAAAATAGCACATCTTTCGGATTAGAGGTAAAATAATTTGTATGTGGCTAGTAAAATCCTCGTTAACAAATGTTTTGAGCTAAAACAGTCACTTCACGACAAATTGTGACTTGGATCCTTTTTACACCAAGGGCTTCAATTGTTAAAGAAATGTGTCACGCTCGTGGATGCAAATCAAGTGGTACCCCGTGTCTCTGGCAAGTGTTACTCTTCGCGCAAAGGGTTTATACCTAGATAAACGAATGCTTTGACTGAGGTCTGGGAACTCTATGGTATTTTGGAATTATAAAGAATTTGTGCTTTTATTTTAACAATATTGGTTATATTTAGATGTATTCTTATTAATTGAAATACAGATTTGTAGAAGTAATACTTTAACAGTTTTTATTAATATAATATATTCAATTTTTATCTGACCATACCGAAGTAGGGAATTTTGAAACTTTATAGCAATGTGAAATTTGAATTACAATATTACACGATATTACATAATTAGTACTTATTTTAGGTAGGTACTAAATTTGTACTTGGAGAAAGTAATATCGATTTTTACAAGAAAACTTGAAAAGTAAATTAATTTAGTTCTTATTTCTGATGTAAAACTTAAACCAAGAAAACAAATAAATTGTAGTTTGTTCAACAAGGGTGGATATGATAGCCATATCACACAAAGACGAAGTTTGAGCACGACGTCGTAGGCGGAGTACTCAATCGTCTGATTGTGATATGAACAATCCACTCGATATGGTCAGTATATTTTTTCTACGACCCACTAACGAAAATCTACAAATTTAAAAAATTATTTTAGGTTATTTAGACAAAATAACTAATTTTAAAATAATTTACGAAGTTGACTAATTTATAAAATAAAATAAACATGAAAAATTAATTAGTCCTCGGCCTAGATTCGATCCCGGGCTTTTCGCATGGAAGGCAGATGTTCTGTCCTCATCTTCACCGAAACTTTCAGGACTTTAGTTTTAATACTCGTAATTAAATTAGTATCATGTAGTTTGATTAAAATTTATTTTTTTTTAAATGTGGACATAATAAAAACAAAAATGCTATTATTTATCGAGTCTACACAAAAATTTTAATGTATATTTAATATCAATAACTAAAATATATATTGACAATTAGTTTAACAGAATTATCACTTATTTAAAAATTTTTAAATAATAGGAGTTGGGTGACCAAAATATGAACTGTGATTTGTAGATTTAATTTTATTAAAGTGTTCTCACTACCTAAAATGGATATGAAATATATTCGTAGTTGAACGCAATAACATAATTTTTCGTTTTGTAGTATGTGCGTAGATTGGCTAATATCCATGCACAGATTACAAAACGAAAAAGTATGCTATTGCCTTCAATTGAACGAATATATTTCATATCCATTCTAGGTAGTGAGAACACTGCAAAAAAAAAATAAATTCGCCAATCACCGTTCATATTTTGATCAACCGACTGCTATTATTTTTAAAATTTTAAATAAATGACAATTCTGTCAAACTAAGTGTCAGTATATTTTTTAGTTATTGAGATTAAACATACAATAAAATAAGTTATTCTTTTGGAAAACGTTAGCATGGATGACTAAAGGGTATTGGGTTAATTAATTCTAAAAGTGTGGTACAAATGTTATTTTTTGTAGCCAATTCTTCAAAATTATTTTAAAATATCTTTTCAATATTGAATATTAGTTCTACAAATTCATCATTTGACAGTTGCAGATTTCCAAATGTATCTGAATTGGCGTTATCATATGCCTTTTAAAAGCAATAAAAAGAAAAATCGTCTAATTCAACGTGATCTTTGTTATATTTAAGACAGGTATCGCAGGAGTGGATCCGCAAGGCTTTTATTAAAAGGTAACCACACACATACCTGATAAAAATTTTCTGTAGCAATTCGTCTTTACAATAATTTAGGGTGTTAATAATTTCATCATAAAATAAAATACAAGGTGTTCCATTTAAAAAACATACATTTTAATTTTCCAGGCAAAAACGTGACACCCTGTATATCCAAAGATATTTTTAAAATATGTAGGTATTTTCCAAATCCATATAACTTTTATTTAAAACTTTCTTGCGTGTCTACAACAAAATAATGAACAATAATGCACTAATGAGACACCCTGTATAAATTATATTTTTAACAATGAAAATTTCTTATAATGTAGTACTTATCGGTTTGGGTCCTTGGGAAAACTAAAGAATGTTTTCTTGCAGGTATAACCCTTATTAAAACAGCTTTTGACTGCACAAACTCATTCTACTCACATCTAAAGAGTCACCAAAATAATAACAGTACCTTTAACTCAAACAAAATCAACGAAATTATAGGCTCCACGAAATTATACAATCAACGAAATTATACGTACGACTCAACACCTTGCCTAAGTACGCTTCTGAACGCCAAAACCGTCTTTTCCCTTCGAAGGCGGAGCTTAAGCGATGCGCGACGAAATCGACGCAAACCGTTGCCGCCAAGAGAGTGTTTTAGCTGTATTGTATAAGCTGTGGCCAAATACTAAAATGTGGCGGGTACAAGCATGGTTGATGATGTAATAAGATGTTGCCGGATTTTATTGAATAATTTATAATTTAGATAAATTTAAACCGAACCTTAATAAAAATTAATAAAGCTGAAGTGGCCAATAACTATCATCTGGCCAACAACTATCGCATTTACCCTATATTAATTATTTGTCCGATATTAATGTAAAATACATATTGACAAGATTATTAAAATAGTTGTATGTCGGACGCCACTATTTTCCCGATCGGGTGTTTTCGGTTATTTTTACTGCTAAAAACTTACTGCTAACTTCACACCGGTGGTAATAGCTACCAAGCAATGACCTATTCTCACTATATACAGGATGTTCCATCTCAGACGAGCCTCCCCGTATAGTTCTTATCCCATAGTAATTGGAAAAATTTCCCGAAACACGTCTGATGATTTTCTTTGGGGGACATTTGACGTATATTTGAGGCTTGAACGAGCAACCCCCTATAAGGGGGCGCTTCAACCCCTCAAAATTGAATAGGGAAGAGGGGTTGGGTGATACTTCATTTGTAAGGTCCTGAAAGCCTCTTTACAACGGTGTATGAAAAAAATCACATTCTTAAAAAAATCAATTGTTTTATCATGCTTACAATCAAAAAAATCAAAACTGCGTTTTCAAATGAAATGTTCAATTTGTCTTCCATTGGCTTCCATGCAATAATAAATTCTCTCGAACTAATAAATAAAAAAATCAAAACATTTTCTTATCTTGCCTTCATTTTTTGCTCTTAGAAGGTTTATCACGTTTCTTCGATCATTTGATGTGATAAAACAATTAATTTTTTTAACAATGTGATTTTTTCATACACCGTTGTAAAGAGGCTTTCAAGACCTTACAAATGATGTATCACTCAACCCTTCTTCCCTATTCCATTTTGAGGGGTTGAAGCTCCCCCTCATAGGGGGTTGCTGGTTCAAGCCTCAAATATACGTCAAAAGATGTCCCCCAAAGAAAATCATCCGACGTGTTTCAGGAAATTTTTCCAATTACTATGGGGTGGCTCGTCTGAGATGGAACACACTGTATAGTTGTGATCCGACAAAATTACTGGTCCATAAATACTGCAAAACGATTGGTTAAGGAAATCATTCAAAGAAGATGTAAGAATATTCTTGATTCAACAAAAGTATAAACATAAACAACACTAAAAAACATTTAAAAACAAATGTTCGATTTTGAGATTATATCTAAATTTCTCAAAAATATATTGGATGGAAGATGGCCTTAATTCGTGAAATGCAATACTGGTGCCATCTATCAACAGATAGTCACAGTATCGAGTTGCACATATTACTTGTAGATGCCGAATCTTGATTTTAAATTAACTCACTTTTCTCTCACGCTCATGGTGAAACGATTATTATTCACTTTCAGGGGCTCAATTCTCGAAACATGCGTTAATTACCGCATGCGCTGAGTAACGTATGGTCATTAACGCATACGAACGACAGCAATTTAGTATTCCTGACACATACTTTGATTACTATACGAGGCAAGAGAGAGGTCCGACCACTGATATAATACAGATCAGTGGGTCCGACACGCCCAACATAGGGCGCGGCCATTTTGAACCCTGTGACACAGTTTACAGCTAAAGAATCAGATCGCTCACTCTGCGTCGACACTTTTGATCTCAATGTTTCAGTTTATACACTGTGCAACTCGGATAATATAATATATGACAACCGCCTATAATAAAACAGCAGTCTTCTGCGTATCCTGAATTTGTATCCCTGGAGTGGATATTATTTTGGAACTTTCAACTGGTCTGAGTGAGCTAACTGATTCTTTAGCAATAAACTGTGACTTTAAAAATAATATTCACTGACACTGACAGCAGCAAGCAAAATATCAGGTGCGTTTTAATCATCCGCTTCTGCTTCCGGAATTGTCGGTTTAGTCGTTTTAACCTGTCAGATTAAAACAAGAAAACCGACAATTCAGAAGCAGAAGCGGATGATTAAAACGCACCTATTAAAAATATTGCTCCAAGATGTAGGCAACACGTAATAAGGGTTCAAAATGGCGGAGTTTTCTATCTCCTTTTAAAAGGCACTCAGAAAGCTGCGCAGTGCGACCATTCTCCGTATAGTAAAAGAAAATAAAAGTATGTGATTCCTGAACACCATGCGATAATCGCGAATCAAGTCGAACGTGTTAACAAAGAGTCTTTGAGTCTTAACCAATGAGGATTGAGAATACCAAAGATGGTATCACTGAATATGAGATAATTGCATTGACACATGTCAAAATTGCCAAAAATTATAAAATTAAATGGATTGGATGTCTAATAATTTTTGGTTTTTAGACGTTTTAACTGTGATTATTTGTATTTTGGACTTGAGAATTGGAGTGGTTTAGATTTAGAATATTAAAAATGGAACAGCGTGGTTCACGAATAACGGAAAAACTGCGTGAAACTTTAGTAGAATTTATAACATTGTTTAGTGCCTGTAAAACTCATATTTCTTCTATATCATCCATACTAAATAAAATAAACCAAAATAAAGTGGCACCTAACGTCCAATAAAAGAGTTCACGGTACAAAAAGTTTCATTTTTATATTCTAATAAAATGTTCAATAGAGTCAAATTAAAAATAAATATTTCCCGATAATAAATCACAAAACAAGACCAATAGGTAGAAACACGAATCACATATGATAAAGCAGGATTGACAATTATAACCTTACTTTCACCTAAACGAATGCGACAAAGTGGTTGTCGAACGGTCATGAGCGCTCTTTGAAAATCACCATTTCTTAGCGCATACGTTAATAAATTTTACGAATGCCGCCAGTTCAGGAATACACTTTCATCAAGTCGCATACGTTATCGCATGCGATAAGTTAACGAAGGCGTCAGGAATTGGGCCCCTGGCCTCGCAACGAAATGGAGACAGGCGTAACAAAAAAGCTACAAAAAAGTTACAAAAAATGAGCCTGGTCCGAGCTGGTGCCGCTACAAATATACGCTAAGCTAGCGAATCCGCGCTTTTCTCAGGTTCAGTACAAGCTACAAAAGGGAGACTAGCGTAACAAAAAAGCTACAAAAAAGTTACGAAAAACCAGCTGGGTCTGAATCTGTGCCGCTACTATGGAATTTATGGAAATTCAAGCTAGCGACTCCGATGTTTTTTCGAATCTGGGCAAAGCTACAAATTCCCAAATAGCGTAACAAAAAAGCTACAAAAAAGCTACAAAAAACCCGCCAGGTCTTGAATGGTGCCGCCACAGAGTGCCCGCTAGCTTGATATAGCCGCGTTGAGCGACGTTCCCAGAATTCCAAAACTAAGTGGAAGATGGACACAGGGCACAGTAAATGTGTGCCTCTGCTGTTTTCTCTCTCATTATAATGCGAAAAACAAGGACAACCACAATATCGCTTAGCAAGAGATGAACCGGATGAACCACAATCAAACCGTTATCAAACTATGTGAGATGAACACATGCCATAGATTATACGTCACAAGCAGGGCGCTATCCTGATCATGACGTACTATAGAGCCGGGCCAAGATGAGATTGGTACACAGCATGGCGACGACAAAAGTTGCGCACTGGCTGTTGCCTAGCAACGGCCACTCGGCGAAGCCAAACTTAGTCATTCAGTGGCGTAACCTGGGTCGAGTATATACAAAGTGAATATAGTGCGAAAAGTGACAATTTTATATAATTATAGTGCCTTGTGATTTATATTTACATATAAGTATTGTGTTTTTGTATTTTAATGGCTCCAAAAAGTATCGGATTAAAAGGGAAGTCCCTTAATAGTCAAACAAGAGAAATTATATATATTACTAAATTTATGGAAAAAAGAAGCAAATGAAGGATTTCAAATTCCTCTAAAAAATTATCGGTGAGTATGATAATATAGCATTTATTTTATAACAGTCGTAAGTATATTACATAACAAGTAATAAGAAGCGTTAGAATTTTTATTTTATTTAATCAGACTTAAAGGTTGATAAATTTTGAAAGACAGATTTTAGTTTCTGGTTATTTTTCTTCAGCAAAATAATGTCAAATTGCGCTAATTCATGAAGAATGGCAATCACAACAAGACCCACAAGAACTAAACTTAAACGACAACACCCAATCAGGTCCAAGTGCAAGCAAGAAGAGACGGTTTGTTGAAAAGAAGGACCCCATTCCTAATTTAAGGATATGTAAGGCAATTTGTGATACAATAGTAATGCAGGTAAATGAACGTTTTAGTTTTACTACCCACCTAACAATGCCAAGTTTATTTGATAGTGAAAAATTTAAAGACTACCGAGGTTGTTTTCCATTAAAACTGGGTGTAGTTTATTTTCAAACGTAAACAGCTTAAATTTCAAAAACGAACTGTCCATACCAGGGGGGCTTATAACATATGCGCGTTATATCAACAGGTTAGTGCGCAACACATCCGCGCATATCAGTCCGTTTTACAATAATAAAATGATATTTAAATTTAAAGTACACTGAATAATTGAATAATTCAAATATATTTCGCTTAATAACAAAAGTAATACACGGTAAGTATTGTTTTAAAATTATATATTTATATAAATACTACAATTATTTGAAAAACATGAATTAATCAATTATTTGTACAATGTAAATCTGACTTTGGGATTGTCACCCGTTCGAACCGATACAATAACAAAACTGAACAAAACAATATGGTTATGGTTGCTGAATAAAACGTGGTAAGCACTTTTACTTTTATTTAATTTTAGTTAAACATGTTAAATTTAAAATTAAGCAAATATATTTTGATGTTTTAACATGTGTTTAGCAGGTCTTGTTCGTAATAAATTCATAATATCTAATTGTATCTAATAGCGTTGTTTTTATAAAGGTAAATAGTACAATTTACTGTCCAATTTATGCAATATATTTTAAGAACACATTTTTTTATTTCCTTCCGATATTAAGCAAGGAACTAAATGATGCCGCATAAACTTCATCATTCCACTTGCGAAAAACCATTTATAGGTTACAAGACTGTAAATTGGCTTTACCTTTGGTACCCTTGAAAGCTAAATTAACAGTAAAGAGTAATACTAAAGTAATATTGTTATCATACCGTCAAACAAATTACCAGTGAAAAGAAAGTTACATTCGATTAAAATTTCATCCAATGAAATATAATTATTACCTAAAAAACAATAATTAGCTCTTGGATTTTTAAATCAATCCCGTGAATGGTTAGCTCCAAGGGAGAAAAAACTCTATTTTATAATTAGAAAACAGCAAAGTAAAATTTGCGAATCAAAGAAGGACCTCAAAGCTTGATCCCGCAGACATCTGTTTTTTTAAAAGTACTACATCTAATTAAAAGATGAAGGGACTACCATTATTAATTATAAAATATAATGAAAGTATAAAACTGTGACAATGTCTAAAAGAAAAAAGAGATTCAAAATGATATGAAGTTAAAATACTACTTTGAATTTTTTCTGTTTCAGATTATATGGATGGTTCTCCTTAATGTGTTTTGTTACCTACCCAAGTTTACAGAAAGTTTTAGTTGTTTTATTAAAATATTGTTTATTTAGAAAATTTATTATAAATTAGTTTTAATGATATAATAGATAATACTATTATTTTATATTACATTATTTTACCCTTCCTAAAATTATGGGTCATAAAATTTTACATTATGATTGGCATTTTGTTACATCTTGCACCTTGTCTGTGTTGTAAAAAATGCCAATAAAAATGCAAAATTTTAGTTATACTAATTAAAGTAGAGCTACAAACAAAATCCCGCTAATTTTTAAATAAAATAAAATGTGCAGGTATCTATATTACCGACTGAGAAATAGTTGGACAAATCCCTTACCGGTGGCGCTGCAAGCAAACCTGTTGTCATATTTCTTCAAAGAAACGGCAACTCTTAATTATCCTTCCTCCATGGTCCATACTTTACATCCGAGTTGACTTTGTGCAACACATAGGGGCCGTACCGTTATTACAAATGTTTTTTGAGAACAATTTGACAATTAAATTTTCGGAATCTGTGGAGCTGCTAACTATCCTGTGTACAATTCCCATGACGACAGTGGAGAGTGAAAGATGTATTTCGACACTAAACCATAATAAAAATTTTTTAAGGAACACTATCTGCCAAGATAGATTGTGCGTGTTAGTCATGTTATCCATCGAAAAAAAACTTATTCGGTCCATTCCAAATTTTAATAATCTGGCCATCGATCACTTCGCTAGCCAAAAATCCAAAAGAATGGACTTCAACTATAAGAAACAGCAGCGGTACCTAGCAGTTATTAGAGAGTTATTGCAAGTTCACTTAAGGTCAGTCACTATTAGTGCCGCTCTTATTTTGACATCTGAGCATGCGCAGATCACTCACTTTAATAAAGATTGTGCTTGTCCTTAATAGAGAGATATTGCAAATTTCTATAAAGCCAATCACTAATGGTGACATCGTAATTATAGTCAAATAAATTCCATTCTAAAATCAGACTTATTGCAAACCTGAAATTTTAACATTAGAATCCTCGTCCTTATACTCATTTCTAACTTATAAGGTTTAAATGACGATTATATTAAATATTTAATATTAAAAAACTTCTAACGGATACGAATGTCGCCGAGCGCATCCGAAAGCTATAAAGTCGCCACTACCTGCCGTCCTTAAACATCCACAATTAAGGACAGGCACAATCCTTAATAAAGTCAGTTTTAGAACATAAACATCTGCGCATGCTTAGATGTCAAAATAAGAGCAGCACTAATAGTGACTGACCTTAAGTGAACTTGCAATAACTCTCTTATTAAGGACAGGCACAATCTTTATTAAAGTTAGTGATCTGCGCATGCTCAGATGTCAAAATAAGAGCGGCACTAATAGTGACAGATCTTAACTGAACTTGCAATAACTCTCTAGTCTTTAATTTTGTAATATTTAATTTGTTTTGAAATACAGGGTGTAACTAAATAAGTGTAAAACATATAAGGGGGTGATTCCTCATCAAAAAAAGATAGGATATTTCATATAAAGAAACTTCATTGGAGCATTCCTTATTAAGATACAGCCCCTTAAAGGGGGTACATAAAATTTGTTTAACAATTTTTTTCACAAGCACTAAACAAGTTACAATATTGAAATTAACCTGACATTTTCTACTACCAAAAAACACTTAGCCAGTAATTTATTTGGTTTACCCCATGGTTGTAAGGGGTGGAAAACACAACCCCTAAAATTTCGTTCCAACGTAACTTTTTGTCTTATTATTTGTTTATCATTTAAAACTTTATTTCCGATAGCCTGTTTCATTCTAAACAAAAAATGTCTCTTGAATTTTTTGCCCAAAAAAAAACCAGTTCGGAGCAAAAAATTATTTTACGAACAAGATAGATATCGCCATAAAACGAAAATACGAAACTAATTTATCTAGTAGGCCGCTATTAGCGATACTGACAATTACATTGAAATCAAGCTGTCAGTTTGTATAATATTTCAAGGTATTTTAATTTTCTCTATGTGATGTTGGTTCCCACCACTTCTCTGTGCGTTCCAATTGACGGACAGAGTAGATACATAAACAGTCCCTTTGGCAGAAGGCGTAGATCCACATACTTTGATTTTCTTTTACTATACGGAGAATGGTCGCACTGCACAGCTTTCTGAGTGCCTTTTAAAAGGAGATAGAAAACTCCGCCATTTTGAACCCTTATTACGTGTTGCCTACATCTTGGCGCAATATTTTTAATAGGTGTGTTTTAATCATCCGCTTCTGCTTCGGAATTGTCAGTTTTCTTGTTTTAATCTGACAGGTTAAAACGACTAAACCGACAATTCCGGAAGCAGAAGCGGATGATTAAAACGCACCTGATATTTTGCTTGCTGCTGTCAGTGTCAGTGAATATTATTTTTGAAGTCACAGTTTAGTGCTAAAGAATCAGTTAGCTCACTCGGACCAGTTGAAAGTTCCAAAATAACATCCACTCCAGGGATACAAATTCAGGATACGCAGAAGACTGCTGTTTTATTAAGGCGGTTGTCATATATTGTATTATCCGAGTTGCACAGTGTATAAACTGAAACATTGAGATCCAAAGTGCCGACGCAGAGTGAGCGATTTGATTCTTTAGCTATAAACTGTGTTACAGGGTTCAAAATGGCCGCGCCCTATGTTGGGCGTGTCGGACCTCTCTCTTGCCTCGTATAGTAATCAAAGTATGTGCGTAGATCACATACTTTGATTTTCTTTTACTATACGGAGAATGGTCGCACTGCGCAGCTTTCTGAGTGCCTTTTAAAAGGAGATAGAAAACTCCGCCATTTTGAACCCTTGTTACGTGTTGCCTACATCTTGGCGCAATATTTTTAATAGGTGCGTTTTAATCATCCGCTTTTGCTTCGGAATTGTCGGTTTTCTTGTTTTAATCTGACAGGTTAAAACGACCAAACCGACAATTCCGGAAGCAGAAGCGGATGATTAAAACGCACCTGATATTTTGCTTGCTGCTGTCAGTGTCAGTGAATATTATTTTTGAAGTCAAAGTTTATTGCTAAAGAATCAGTTAGCTCACTCGGACCAGTTGAAAGTTCCAAAATAACATCCACTCCAGGGATACAAATTCAGGATACGCAGAAGACTGCTGTTTTATTATAGGCGGTTGTCATATATTGTATTTCCGAGTTGCACAGTGTATAAACTGAAACATTGAGATCAAAAGTGCCGACGCAGAGTGAGCGATCTGATTCTTTAGCTGTAAACTGTGTCACAGGGTTCAAAATGGCCACGCCCTATCTTGGGCGTGTCGGACCTCTCTCTTGCCTCGTATAGTAATAAAAGTATGTGGCGTAGATAAATACACCATCCGTTTGACGGAACGTATGGAAAAATATTCCGTCCATTTGACGGACGTGAAGTCACTGCCTTTTCGGCATGTAAAAAACAACAACAATTAGGTTAGAATTTTTTGTAGTTCATTTTTCATTTTATTTAATTTATTATGGCGAAAAGATTAGCTAAAACAACTATGTAATAGTATGAGGAACTACTCAATTTTGTTAGAAAACACAAAATTATTCTCACGGGCAAAACAAATATATTAGATAAAAAAAAAAATCAAACCTTTGGCTAGTATTTACAAATCATGTAAATTAAAAACAAATTCAAATATACTAAGAATTCAGATAATTAGCAATATTGGTATTAGATAATTAAATAATAAACAAATAAAGTCGTAACTATGGGCACTTAACGGCATGTTATTTGAGACTGTTGAGGCGATATGTTAAATTAGAACATAACAGATGGAAAATAACAGTAATGTGTTACGAAAGGCTTTACATCATTTCTCGTTGCTGTTAAAACTCGGCCTAACATGTACGTTACGGATAAAGTAAACGTTTAATCATAGGACCCATTATCCCAGTATATGTATATATTATCATGGAGGTAGAACTCCATGGATATTATAAATCATATTTTTTGAAATAACGACGCTTAGCTTTTTTATATAGAAAAAAAAACTTTGTTGTGGCATAAAATGTATCAAATCGGGCATCTGCAGACTCAAAAATCATTACTCTTTCAGAAAAAAAATATTATTTAATTGTTTTATAGCGATATTCGTCTTAATCCGCGCTGAAATTCTCATTTTGTTGAATACTGCAAATCAACCCCCTACTTTGGCGCGTCGTAGAGCTGGAACTATTGGTCGCAGACAAAAAATGTGAGGGCCAAAACTGTGCGCGATTTTGTCCTGTACATATTTCATTTGAACTTTTTTTCGATAACACCACAACGGCGCTATTTCCTGAAAAGCGTCGCGACGCAGAGTTTTCATCCCTCCACCCCTCGAGCGGCAACCCTCCGGAGGTCGCAAACTTAGGTGTAGTATCAGACGACCCATGTCTACCATCCCACTAAATTTCATTCCTTTCCGACCTTTTGTGAATAGAAAACACCCACGGTTGGACTGAGTGAAATAGAACTAGGTACAACACACCAAATCCCAGAGATATCCACAGAATATCTTTTGTGGATATCCAATATATCTACAGGATATCAGAAATATTCCGTGCATCTAATATGGATATCCAATTGTCCGTCTATATCCAGAATATAGAAGATATCCTAATGGATATCCAGCAAAATATCTAATGGGTATCTTCCAGAAAATACAAGAAATCCCAGAGATATCCACATAATATATTTTGTGGATATTCAATATATCCAATATGGATATCCAACCAAATGTCCGTCTATATCCCAGGATATAGAAGATATTCGGATATTCAGCAAAATATTTTATCTTTAGTAGAGGTTCATAAGTAACCAATGCTTATTGAATAACGTCGAAAGAAAATAGCAGAGATAAAAAATATTTTCAACACTCAAAATATTTACAACATTCTGCCTTTGATTTTGCCCACTAAGGAGAAAGTCATCCTTATTAGGACTCTTCAGCCATAAATGGAAATTCTCGACACCAGTCTCTAATGGAGTCTGATTAGGACACAAATTTCGATCGAACTCATTTACGGCGGGTCGAGCATGAGTAGATGCGAAAGTGGTATCGCCATCTATACTTAGTAAGCAAAATCAAATAACATCTAGTGGATATCCACGATGGTTTGCGTTCGCGCCTAGACTTTGATATATTTAGTGGATGTCCATGGGATATTGAATACACCTTAAAAAAATAATTTTAAATATCTGAACGGTACTATTAGCCACAATGGCGAGCACAATGGCGTAATTTTTTAATAATTTGCTATATAATTACTATTATTTATGGACATTTGCATGTCTATAAATTACATTTCATGGATATAAAATAGATATCCACCATGGACTGGACATTCAGTGGATATTGGGATGTTCAGTAGATATCCAAAGGATTTGGTGGGCTGTCTGGGTAGTTTTTTTATTTCTTTTTGTATCATTGAAATGAACGTTGGGTTATATTTTGAAAATATTGAATATACACCAGGGTACCTATTCCTGAATCTTAGGGAGTAGAAATTTTGAGGGAAGAATGAGACAAAAATACAAATTTCGTGCGTTGCAGATAAAGAAGAAAAACCGGTTTTCTACTTCCTCTCATTCAAGAATAGCTACCCAGAGCCGACTAGAGGGGGGGGGGGGGGTTAGCCGGGACTAATTCCCGGGGCCCGGACTCAAATGGGGGCCCGGCAGCGGTATTTGAATTGAAGCAGAGGAAGAATTGGGGATTTTTTTTAGAAACTCAATTTAACTAGAAGAAGAGGAAAAGTTTTTGTTTGAAGAGCTGTTTTTTTGTCACGGGGCCCGATCTAGAGAATTGTCCTGGGGCCCGGCCTAGCTCTCGGCGGCCCTGTAGCTACCCAGACAGGATGAACAAGTTACTTATTTTTAAATAGAATTTCCCATATATTATTAAATTTTTGAGGGAACATATTAAGAATAAACCATATTTAAGTATTTAAATAATATGAATATTTTCAAACCTTTCAAAATCGAACATGATTCTCCTTGATTTTAGCGTTTTGAGCAGATAAAATATTAAGTTTTTGAATTTTTCTATTTTCGCTAGTAATACCACTAGAGGTCAAAAAATTTCCTGATATTAATTTGACCTCGCGTGGTATTCGGTAAGAAAATTCCACGCCGAATTATGGTTGAAAATTAAATATTTTTAAAATTTATTTTTCGTTTCTCAACAATGCAAATTATTTTCTCCAAGTCACCAGTGAAACGTAAAAGGTGTTGTCGCCTTGACTGTTGAGTTGTCATGGTAACTAAGTGAGACCCTATCCTTGAATATAATTTCAGTTTTGAAGTTGTCAAGCGGCCCGACGTAAAAAAATGTTTCGCTGCAATTATTTAGGCCTTCAAATTGCTTATTTCTACTCATTGTAGTTGCATGGGAATACCATTTGAAAATAGAAAATAGTATATTCTTTAATTTTACGTAAGTTTTGAATAACTACAAGTGGTAGAAAATTGTTTTTCTGCGTTTTTATTAACATGCGTTATGAGCGCTTTAAAATGGTATGAAATTCATAACCAGCGTCAGCAAGCATCAATCGTAGGAGGCTGTGATCATTGTATTTTGACAGTTCAAAACATTAAATAACTCGCGTTTTGTTACGATAAAGAATATTGCACAGCAAGTAAAACCAACAAAATTACCTATTTGTTTAAAAATGAATCGATTTGAAAATCATACGCTATGCAAAATATGCGTGAAATTGTCTGATGTAATGATCAATCATTGCACCATGACTTACTTACTCGGATTAATAGAGGATTGTGGCTCCAACTTGAATAACGAAAATTTTTTCCGAATTGTCCACGAATATTTGCACCTAAACTACGCAAAATTCAAAGTGCTGAATGGGAAAAAGGTGAATAAATTAGTGTCTAAATATTATATATATTTTATTAGACATAGACACATAATTCAAAGCATCCAAAGTCCTGCATTTTCACCATTAAGAAGAAAAGAAGTGGCTGAAGAATATAGAAAACACCTTAGCATTGTAACTAAAATGTATCAAAACTATACCTATTATGTGAACAAATAAAAACCAGTCTGTCAAAAATGGTCTGTAATTGTAAACGTCAAAAAATTTCCAGTATAATTCGCTGTTGGGTACCCCACGAGAAAAAAAATTCCACTAAAATACCTCCGTTGCCATGGTGATCTGTCAAAAACACGTATTTTGATTGGTTCAAAATTACAGGTGCGGAATTTTCTATAGTATTTAATTTTAGAATCCTTGTACCATGTGGAATGTTCACGTCCTGTACTTATTTAAAATATATTCAAACTAAATAATTTGCTTACCCACCCGCCTTGATTTTAATACCAGTTGTGCCATCTCTCCACAATAATTCTAAGTCATCAGAAACTACTTGTATTGACATCTATACAAAAAAGTATTAACATACATGTTTCACAGTTCTTTATACAATTCTTTCACTATCTATGGAGGCCTCTTATAATTATGTTGTGACCTCTAACTAATAGAGGGCGCTATAACAAGACAGACGCCATTTTTAGTCAAATGGTATTGATTTATAAATGAAAAAATGATGATAGAGTCATATCATTTTTATTTTATTTCAGAACTTTACGAAAAGTTGTACGGTTATAAAAATTACCATATTCGACAGGCTTCTAGTCTTAAATATGATGTAGACAGCAACAGTGTGGAGCAATTCAATTCTATAATAGCGAATTTTATAGGAGGCAAAAGAATGAATTATTGCAAAAAAAGAACTTATCAAAGTAGATGTGCAGCAGCCGTTGTAAGCTATAATACAAACAGACCTATTTACACTTTAAAAAAATATTTTAATAATAGTACAAATCCTACTAAGATTTCATCAAAACTTGAACTTAGGCAAATTGAAAAAATAGAAAAGCTAAGCCACGAGTTTGTCGAAAGTTAAAGTTTGCACAAAAAAACAAATTTACGGATGGATGTGAAAGTTACGGTCAGAAATGTAAAAAGCCTGATAGGTATGACTGACTCAGAATATTTAGAAGCTAGAACTAAATTTCTAGAAGAAATTAAAAAATCTGATGTGTCCAACACATGACTTTCCTATCTAGTTTTTATAGGCTTTTTCCGGTTATTTTGTACAACCTATTGCAGCATCTCTATAAATGTTTAGAGGATAAACTAAATATATACATTGTCCACATACATCTACCTCGAAACATTTTTCTATATACAGGGTGGCCACTTTTTCATTGAAATGTATTGCTATCTCGTCAACCGTTGGTAACACAAAGTTGGTTAAATGGGGAAAAAGTTGCATATTTCGAAGTCCAATCTGAGGGCGTTTTGAAAACTAAAATATCAGGTCCGGTTTCCGAGATATTCGATAAAAAAACAAATAAGTACCATTTCTTTATTCCGCTACAGAACGTTTATTTGCAAAAATAGACAAAAACTCATTTGGAGTTTTTTGTTTTATATCAAATTGTGCGTATGATAGCGTATTTAGTTTTTTTATCCGACGTTTCGTAAATGCAGGACCACCATCAACTTCTTTATTTGAATATGGACCAATATTTTCCTGGCTCATAATTTTAATGCATGTTCAATGTTGAATACAATGATGTAATAACATATTGTGATTAGTCAACATTTCGGAAGATTTGAACATCATCAGGTAAGTTTACAAGTACGGACCTGTGTTTTGTTAGTTAAAAATATTTGAATTAGTAAATGATGTATTATCGTTGTAAGAGATTATAAATAATAAATACCAAAGTCAAACTTTTAACTTTACATCAAGACAACATGTTCGTTTACACATTTGCTAAAAAATATTTTCCATTTTTATGGTTTTTGCACTTGACCAATCCCAATATTAATCTATAAATAAAGTACATCCAGATTTTTAAATACATAAAGTTAGCCTGATTTGTCATATTTTGTTGGATTTTTTAAACTGATATGGTTCCTCATAGTATAAAAAAGAAAAAGTTAACAAACTGCAGATAGATACCTACAGATATACAATAATAATTGTATATCTAGCAACAAGTCTTGATTATTATACAGATAAATTTAAATCAAGTTAACCTGGCATGTCACATTTTATTATTGTATATTTGACAGTCTGGTATCGGATAAAAGCATTGGTATATTTTTAATTAGGGTATTGAAAATATGGTTCGTTACAGTAGAAGTGAGAAAAAAGATATGTACGATGTGTACATAAAATGTAACAGAAATAGTGGAGAAGCTGCAGAAAGATACCTTCAGTTGTATCCAGGAAGGAGGCAACCATCTTTATTAATTTATTATAGGATAGCGTTAAATATGGCTCACGAAGGAAATATTGAAAAAAAACGTGGTAAATATTTAAAACGTAATACAATAAATGAAATAAATGTTTTGTCTCAAGTTTATATCAACCCTGAAACGTCGTCTAGAGCAATAAGCCGAGAATGTGGAGTTTCTGCAAGTACTGTGAAAAACATTCTTAAAAAACATAAGTACCATGATTACAAATTCCAAACTGTACAAAAGCTACATCCTGGAGATTATAATCGTAGAATAGAATTTTGCCGTTGGTATAAACGAAAATTAATAATGATGTATCCTTTCATGGACGAATTTTATGGACAGATGAATCGACATTTACTAATAGTGGAATATTTAATAGAAAAAATAAACATTTTTATGCCACCGACAACCCACATTTAATTCAAGAAGTAAGACCCCAAATTAGATTTTCAATAAACTTATGGTGTGGAATACTCAATAATAAAATAATTGGTCCTATTTTTATTGACGGAAACCTCAACCAACACAACTATTTACAATTGCTAGAAGATATGTTAGATAATCTTCCTTTAGGTGATCGAAGAAATATTTATTTTATGCAAGATGGCTGTGGGCCACATAATGCTGCATTATTCAGAAATTATTTAAACGAAAGATTTCCCAGGAGGTGGTTTGGTACACATGGACCTATTCGATGGCCCCCTAGGTCACCCTGCTTAAATCCTATGGATTATTTTGTATGGGGATATATCAAAAATAAAGTATATTATGATGGTATTCCAAATGACTTAAATCAATTACGAGATAGGATAATTAATGCGTTTAATAATATCACTCCACAAATGGTTTCTGCCAGCATAGCTCAAATGACAGACCGTATTGACTTATGTATTCAAGAAGAAGGAGGACATTTTGAGCAACTACTGTAGTTTTTCTCTTATCGTTAATCATTGTTTTCATTTATTTGTTTCTGACGTGATTAAGTAGTTAAATACATATTTTTTTTTATTAAATTATTTTAAGCATTTAAAATGTAGTTGTGTATTTCAAATAATTTATAATACAGGTCTGTACAAGTAAACGTACCTGATTTCTTACACTGATAATACATCATTTACTAATTCAAATATTTTTAACTAACAAAACACAGGTCCGTACTTGTAAACTTACCTGATGATGTTCAAATCTTCCGAAATGTTGACTAATCACAATATGTTATTACATCATTGTATTCAACATTGAACATGCATTAAAATTATGAGCCAGGAAAATATTGGTCCATATTCAAATAAAGAAGTTGATGGTGGTCCTGCATTTACGAAACGTCGGATAAAAAACTAAATACGCTATCATACGCACAATTTGATATAAAACAAAAAACTCCAAATGAGTTTTTGTCTATTTTTGCAAATAAACGTTCTGTAGCGGAATAAAGAAATGGTACTTATTTGTTTTTTATCGAATATCTCGGAAACCGGACCTGATATTTTAGTTTTCAAAACGCCCTCAGATTGGACTTCGAAATATGCAACTTTTTCCCCATTTAACCAACTTTGTGTTACCAACGGTTTACGAGATAGCAATACATTTCAATGAAAAAGTGGCCACCCTGTATATTCATTGAAAACGAAAATACTGAAAAATTTAAATTTAGCACTTTTCCATTACGGTCCATTTTAGAAAAATCATGTATAAACAAAAATTATAGAGATCGATATCGCAAACAACTTTTAGTTCAACAATTTTCATAAAAATCAGAATTTTGCACATTTTGTCAAATTTCTCGGATACGGACCATTTCGGGAAATTTTAACATAAAACAAAAATTATAGATAATAATATTAGAAGTAACTTTTATTTGAACAATTTTCTTCTCCAAACATAAATAACAGATATATTCCATAAAATATAAAAACGGCCTCCCATAAAGTACCCCCTAGATGTTCCGACTTTGTCCAAAATCTAATCATTTCACTTCAGGCCGAAATAAACCTTAAATTTAAAATTTAATGTTTTTTTCTTTATCCGTTTTTGAGTTTTCTTCAAAATTCTAAATTTACACATTTTCTCAAATATCTCGAATACGGTCCATTTTAGAGAAATTATGTAAAAAATAAAAATTTAGAGAATTATATTACAAACAACTTTTATTTAAACAATTTTTATAAAAAAATATTTTTTTTACATTTTGTCAAATTTCTCGAATACGGACCATTTTAGAAAAATTTTGTATAGTACAAAAATTATAGATAATAATATTAGAAGTAACTTTTATTTGAACAATTTTCTTCTCAAAACATAAATAACGGATATATTCCATAAAATATAAAAACGGCCTCCCATAAAGTACCCCCCTAGATGTTCCGACTTTGTCCAAAATCTAATAATTTCACGTCAGGCCGAAATAAACCTTAAGTTTAAAATTTAATGTTATTTTCTTTATCCGTTTTTGAGTTTTCTACAAAATTCGAAATTTACACATTTTCTCAAATATCTCAAATACGGTCTATTTTAGAGAAATTATGTATAAAATAAAAATTATAGAGAATTATATTACAAACAACTTTTATTTGAACAATTTTTATAAAAAAATATTTTTTTTACATTTTGTCAAATTTCTCGAATACGGACCATTTTAGGAAAATTTTGTATGGAACAAAAATTATAGATAATTATATTAGAAGTAACTTTTATTTGAAGAATTTTCTTCTCCAAACGTAAATAACAGATATATTTCATAAAATATAAAAATGACCATCCATAAAGTACCCCCCCAGATGTTCCGACTCTGCCCAAAATATAATCAGTTCATTGGACGCTGGAATAAAGCTTAAGTTTTAAATTTGGTGTTTTTCTGTGTATCGGTTCATGAGTTATGCAACCTACAGACACACACACACACACACACACACACACACACGCACGCACGCACGCACGCACCCACACACACACACACACACACACACACACACACACACACACACACACACACACACACACACACACACACACACACACACACACACACATACACACACACACACACACACACACACACACACACACACACACACACACACACACACACACACACACACACACACACACACACACACACACACACACACACACACACACACACACACACACACACACACACACACACACACACACACACACACACACACACACACACACACACACACACACACACACACACACACACACACACACACACACACACACACACACACACACACACACACACACACACACACACACACACACACACACACACACACACATACAGAGACATCTTTGCGAAAATAGTCAAAACGGATTCAGGGGACCTCAAAACGTAAAAATCCGTCGAAAACTCGAGGTCGAAAAAAATCATGATTCCTATACTTTCCTTATATCTGCATACAGATAGGAAAGTAAAAAAGTAATGAAGAAATCTTAGAAATAGAAAGCTTAACACGGGAGCAGGCAGATTGCGATATTTGGATTTTAAAAAGAAGAAAACGTCTGACTGCTGCTATGTTTGGATCAGTAGGTATGTAAAAGAAGGTCGCTAGGAGCTATCTTGAAAATAAAGGTATTTTTCTCAGCGGCTTGCGATTATGGCAAAAAAATTAAAAAGTAGCAATAGAGCAACTACAAAAAACTATTGGCAAACCGATTAGAAAATGTGTTCTTTTCATAGATGAGGAAAGTTCCTTTTTAGCCGATACTCCTGATGGCCTAATAGATGACAAAGAAATTAAATACCTATATTCATGCAAGGACAACTGCAAATTTCCAGATGATCATATTATGTATTTTCTGTTCCTGTTCCTAAAGTCACGGTTTAAAAACTGACACCATATTTCGTGATCCTGAGTTCTGGGTAAAAAGCATGAAACCAGTTCTTTGTCAATTTTATTTTGACTGTATTTTACCGATAATTATAGATTCTAGAAAATCTAGAAATATGCCTATTAAAAAATGGAAATATATACTGCGGCTGTAAAAAAAATAAGAATCCGAAAGAAGCACCTTAAACAATAACTGTAAACCAAGTTTCAAAATTATATTATTTTAGTTTTCTTAGTCATAACTTTGTGTTATTTTTTTTTTATTCATATATACTATTATATAAGTACCTACATGTTTAATATTTTCGTTATTGTAGCAACATAAAATATTCAAACTGTTTTTAAAATATGTAACACCCTACTATTATGGCAACCCAACATACACATGTGTCTATACAGGGTGAGTCGGGAGGAGCGCACCAAACTCTAGGAGTATATTATACACGTGAAAATAATGTAAAAAAACTCATATGTTCTTATCCGATTTTCATTTGTTTTCAAGTTATAGCATATTAACAAATAAACAAATTTACACATAAAATTTCTCTTATTCTAAATTTGAATAAGTATCTGGCATTTTGCAACACTAACAATCACATAAATTCGAAATAAAACGTTCACTGTACACTGACAGTTCATCAAAACGTCAGAATTATCAAATGCCTTTGAGTCTTGAACATATGGCATACTTTGATAATGTTAAAATTCAGAAGTGGAAAGCTAGATGAACATTTTTTAATTACGTCATAACTTGAAAACAAATGAAAATCGGATAAGAACATATGAGTTTTTTTACATTATTTTCACGTGGAGTTTGGTGCGCTCCTCCCGACTCACCCTGTATAAAGTTGCCTACCCTTGGACATCATTCTAGATCGATATTGTAATCGAAAGAGACAGATGACAGTGTATACTTTACCGCGTTTTCTAGAACTCAGGTCAATTCTGGTCATTGAAACAATCGTTCATATATCTTGTGTTTGTGCCTTTGATATTCATTTATTTTAACATATTTCCTTTGTCAAATGTTGGTTTGTAGTAAAGTTGTTAAGTGTGTAATATACTAATGCCACTAAGTTTTAACAGTTTTAATACATTCCAAAAATAAGAAGGGCTCTCCGAAACTACGAAATATATATAGCATCCACCACCCTTGCTATAATTGGCGTCCTAACTGTGTGACCTTTTGCTTTGGATCGTGAAAAATTTCGTTAAAGAACTGTGTGTTAGTGAATCTCGCATAAACAATTTGTAAAATCATCACTTCTTTCGTGTCTGAGTTTGATTTTACCGGTTTTTCGTTGTTTTATCCTACGTTCGGACACTGTCTCAGTTCCTTTCGTCACTCAATATACGTGGACTCTGTTTCTAGTTCCTCTCGATTCGTATTCGTATTCGCGTAAGTGCTTTTTCCTTTTCGCAAACGTGAACAATTGTTAGAATCATGCCTAAGGCCGAAGCTATTCAACAAGTTGTGATGATACCCCAGATGCTTCAAGATTTGAATGCAAATATATATAAGGTACAAATCAAAATCAACAAATAAATGTAAGTAACTGTTCTAATTTTTCTTCATGTAAACATCGTTTTTCGGGAAATACACACGAAGATGTTGACGCATTTATCGACGCGATAACCGTGTACAAAGAATGTGTGAATATTTCAGACAATCATGCTTTAAAAGGACTTAGGGGTCTATTCTGTAACAATTCCTTCATATTTAATGGCCTTAAAAAATATTGGCGACCTTTAAAAATATGTTTGTATTCGTTAATTTACTTCTGTTATTATTTAAAAAGATTTCTTTAAGATAGTCCTCTAATGTATTTTAAAGATCCGTTTAAATAATGACAGAAGTAAAGAAGAAAATATTTTTAAAGGCCGTTAAATATAAAGGAATTGTTACAGAATAGACCCCATTGTATGCTTCTACACGATGCAGCAGCTACGTGGTGGCAGGGCATAAAATCGTCCGTTACTAGTTTTACTGAAGCCCTAGAGTGCTTACAACTCGCGTACGGTTATCCTAAACCAGCTCATCACATTTATCGAGAATCTTTTCAAGTGAACAAGGTGACGAGAAAACGGACATTTTCGTAAGCAAAGCACGTGCATTGTTGTCACGTCTAACCGGAAATTCGGTAATCTCGGAATATGCTCAAGTTGATATGGTTTTCGCTTTATTAAATCCGCGCATCAAAGAAAAAGTTGCTCGCGATAAAATTAATACTTTTAAGGAACTTGTCGAAGCTGCACGCGCCGTAGAACAAACATTACCTGAACCAGTAGTAATTTAGAAAAGTAATCAACGCTCTTTACAATTACAAAGTATCAAAACTGAAAACAATTTTTCCAATACAAACCGAAAACCTAAAACACAATGTACTTTTTGTTACCAGCTATAATAATAAACCCGTTCATGTAAATTCCAACGTTGCCAGAACGTCTGAAAATTCCCAGATCTTCTGCTATGGTTGTAAAACCCCTGGTTATGTTAAGACTAATTGTCCAAAATGTAACAAACATGCTGACATAGCTTATGTTACCACATCTACAGAATTTTTATGTACTTCAGTGCATACCAATAATCCTCAACCTCATATCACATCAAATATGAGTCCTCTTGCACAGGTTATTATTCAAGGACATCATGGATATTCATTCTTTGACTCAGGTGCTCAAACAAGTATTGCAGGTGCTACACTAAGAGACATTCTTCTGAAAGATAAAGTCCCTTATACAAATAAACCTATGTTAATGACCTTGGCTGATGGCAAAACTAGCCCGGTTAATGCCCTATTTTTCGATGTAAAAGTTATTCTGAAAGATTTAGAATATCCTCTAACTCTAATAGCTGTTCCTGAACATGTTCAAAGCAGAACACTCGTAGGTTCCTTTTTTTAAAATTGCAAACATTGTAATTGACATACCTCGTGATTGTTGATACTATGGAGATTCTCCTGATATTCCTTACTACTTTGCCCCAGAACCAACATTACAATCCACAGTCAATCTAAACTCTATCTATTTAGCCAGAATCGAATTAAGAGAAGATGAAGCTATCTCTCTCGCTCCTTCAGAAAAGGACGATCTTAATATTTTGCTGACTCATAATCGTGATCTATTCGGCCCAAGTAAAGAGCCGACGCCGTTTGCAGAACACACGATTACCTCAACTGACAACAATCCAATTGCTGTTCCTCCATATCGCATGTCAGAATTTAAGAAAGAACAATTAAAACAAGAACTCGACATACTCGACATACAGAAGGCACGATCGAAGAATTTGAATCCCCTTTGCTGCTCCGGTAGTCTTGGTTCCAAAGAAAGATGGCACTGTTCGATTAACAGTCGATTATAGAAAACTAAACACTGTAACCCGTGCTTATAAGTACCCTCTACCGGATAGATGATCTATTGCACTCAACAAAGGAGACACGCTACATGTCCACTTTAGATCTAAAGGCTGGTTACCATCAGGTTTCAGTTCGTCTTGAAGTTAGAGATAAAACAGCATTCATATGCCCTTTTCGTACGTTTCGATATACACGGATGTCTTTCGGATTGCGTAATGCACCCTCCACTTTCCAGCGACTCATCGATAAATTTAGACCCGGCTTACAAGTCATACATATTTTAGCTTATCTAGATAATCTTATCATCACCTCTCCATCGTTTTCTGATCATATTCGAGATCTTAAACAAGTTTTTGCTCGTCTCAAGATGTTCAAACTCCACTTAAATCGTTCCAAATGTACTTTTTGTTGTGGTTCTATCAATTATCTTGGCCACGTCATTACTCCTTCCGGAATCAAACCTGATCCTAAAAAGGTGGCTGCTATTGTCGAAATGCCAGCTCCCAAGAACGTTAAGCAACTCCACTCGTTTTTGCAAACCTGTTCATGGTTCAGACGCTTTCTCGAAAATTTCGCTGACATCAGTAAACCTCTATCAAACCTTCTTAAAAAGAACTCTTCTTGGACCTGGGATCCAAGCCATTCTAAATCATTGGATAACCTCAAAAGCCTATTATGTTTTAGTCCTATTTTACGTCAAGCTCATCCTAATCTTCCCTTTAATCTTAGAACCGATGCTAGCGCGTACGCTTAGGAGCTTGTTTACTCCAGGGGGAGGGATCCGAGGAAAGACCTATAGAATACGCTAGTCGACTTCTTACCCCAGCTGAACGAAATTATTGTACCACAGAATTGGAAGCTCTCGCTGTTGTGTGGGCAGTAAGCAAGTTTCGAGGTTACATAGAGGGTTCTTCCATAATAGTCCAAAGTGATAATCAACCGCTCAAGTGGTTGATGTCATTAAAATCACCTTCTGGCAGATTAGCCCGATGGGCGTTAGCTCTTCAACCCTATGATTTAAAGATCGACTACACGCCTGGCCGATTAAATGTAGTCGCGGACATGCTGTCGCGACCGCCCTTAGATAATGTCGAAGCCCAATATGTCCAAGTCGACTTACCGACAACAACAGCTAAGGAACTCAGAGAAGAACAAATGTCCGATCCTGATATACAGAAAATAATAGAGCCATTCAAGGACATCGATCTTGATTTCAAACGATGGTCCGAACGTGGCTACCTAATGATTCAAGATGTGCTATTCAGGTATGTTCCAGATTAAGACAAAGAAGAAGCACAGCAACAGGTTGTCCCAAAAACTTAAATTCCTCGTATTATCACCGAATACCATAATGCTCCTACCGCTGGTCACTATAGTACCGATAAAACATATCAAAGAATTGCAAGCAGATGTTACTGGCCAGGAATGCGTCGAGCCGTCACCGATTATATCTCCAAATGTCTAGAATGTCAGCGCTATATAGCCAATAATTTAAAGCCCGCTGGACAGCTACAGACCCCAGTACAATGTCAACGTTTCGAGGTCCTAGCTATTGACCACTTCGGTCCTCTTCCAGAAACCACTGATGGATATAAGTGGATATTTATCATAGAGGACACCACTAGTAGATGGGTTGAGATTTTCCCATTACAAGCAGCTACTGCAGAAAATTGTGCTCGTTGTTTGGTAGATGAGGTAATCCTCCGATATGGTTTACCCAGACGTGTCATAAGTGATAATACTACCGAGTTCGTGAGTGCTGTTATGCAACAGGTTGCTCATTGCTTAGGATTTAAACAGTCTCTTATTCCTGTTTACTGGCCCGCCGCGAATCCAGTAGAACGTAAGAACCGCGATCTCAAGCCGCGATTAGCAATTCTGACCGGTGCCGATCATAAAATGTGGAAAAATCAAATTCCAGCAGTGCGTTTTGCCATGAACTCTTCTCGATCTCAGTCTACGGGTTATAGTGCCGCCTACTTGACTTTCGGTCGCGAGTTGCGAACGTCCGATGACGTGACTAGAGACTTACGCAGTATTGTGAGTAATGACAATTTCGTACCCGAAATAACGCCCTATCTATATACTCTTAGTAAAACTCTTTACCAGGCGCGCAAACGTAGTGAAGTTCAACAGGATCGTGCCAAGACTTACGCCGATAAAGCGCGTCGCGATAATGTGACGTTTACGATAAACGATAAAGTGCTCGTAGATGTCCATGCTTTAAGCAAAAACAAAGACTCTTTTACTTCAAAATTTGCTCCACGCCGAGACGGTCCCTACCGGATCTCCAAGGTGGTTACCCCAATCACTTATGAGTTATCTACGCTGTTAGACTCACAGGTTATTGGTAAATACCATGTGTCTGCATTGACGCCTTACCGTGTGAAACATATGGATGCACAGGATCCAGCCCCTGTTTGTCCTGTCCGCAAGCGAGGTCGCCCCTCAAAGGCTACCCCAACGTCCACAACTGATGAATATGTCCCGATATCTGCCACTACACATCCCTCACGTCCTCATAGAGAAGCTCTTCTGCTTGTGATGTCCCTAGAAGACGAACCGTTAAGTCCAAGTGCTTATGCTGCACTTAATTCATTAACATTTTCTCTTGCTTCCACTTGAGAGACTCTTCGTGAAGCAAAGGGGGAGATTGTAATACCCTACTATTATGGCAACCTAACATACACATGTGTGTATATAAAGTTGCCTACCTTGGACATCATTCCAGATCGATATTGTGATCGAAAGAGACAGATGACAGTGTATACTTTACCGCGTTTTCTAGAACTGTCAATTCTTGTCGTTGAAACAATCATTCATATATCTTGTGTTTTTGCCTTTGATATTCATTTATTTTAACATATTTCCTTTGTCAAATGTAATGTTAGTTTGTAGTAAAGTTGTTAAGTGTGTAATATACTAATGCCACTAAGTTTTAACTGTTTTAATACGTTCCAAAAATAAGAAGGGCTCTCCGAACCTACGAAATATATATAGCATCCAACACCACCCTTGCTATAAATATCGTTTTCTTTTTGTTTTTCTACTTTATTGAATATTTAAAATACATTGATAATGATGAATTGATTATTATTAATTAGACCTACAAACGGCTTTTTCCTCTGTTTTAATCAGTTTGTAATTTTATAATTAAAAAAGAATCCAAAAAAAAAACGAAATTTTATATATTTGCACACAAATTAGTATATACCCAACTAAATACTTTAATTAATAAAGGGCTTATAAAATTTTTTAGTCATTCCAAAATTTAAAGCTCGATCACATCTATTAGTTATGTTTTTAATAGATTTCAGTGCGGAGGGCCCCACATTACGGTTAGAAAAATGTTACTTGCAGAGGGTCAGGCCATGCGTGATTACTAACTTATTTTTTGACTTTTTTGAAGAAAGAACATTCTAGTACAAAGTTAAAGGATTGCAGCAGGGATATATAGAATTCGATTTTCCAAATTATTTCTTATAACGACATGATTAGCGCCTTAAAATACTTCATATTGTCACCTTTTCTAGTCGGAATAATAGCAATCTTTAAAAAAAATTAATCATTTTGTTCTTATAGAGGATGTATCAAAAAATAACGAGACTGGTGCTATAGTATAACAACGAAACATTTATTTAAAAAAATTCAACAACTATCCTTCGAAGTACTCTCCATTCTGTTGAATACACTTATTCCATCGCTTTATCCACTTATCATAAACTTCTGGGAAACCATTTTTTGATAGTCTGTTTAGTATACCAATCACAGCGTTGTTGAGCTCTAAATCCGACTCAAATCTTCTACCTCTCAATTCTTTTTTGACTTCAGGAAACAAATGGAAGTCACATGGAGCAAGGTCAGGAGAGTAGGGGGAATGAACCATAATTTCAACCCATATTTCTTCAATTGTTCGTTGACAAATCATTGATCTATGAGCCGGAGCATTATCGTGATGCAGCGTCCAGCCAAAGTCCTGATAAAGCGGCCTTTTTTTCTTTAATTTTGCCTTTAAGGATCCTCGAAGTATATTAGAATAGTACTCCCCTGTTACTGTATGTCCTCTAGGTACAATGTGATCGTAAATAACGCCAAATTTATCAAAAAAAATCAGGTGCATCACTTTACCAGCGCTTTTAGCAGTTTTGGCCTTCTGCGGTCTTGGGCTGCCTTTATGCTTCCATTGCATACTTTGAGACTTCAATTCAGGATCGTAATGATAAAACCAACTTTCGTCATATGTAACCACATTATTTAAAAACTGTGGGTTACGTTGCAATTGCCTTTTCCACTGCTGACAAATTGTCACTCGATTCGCTTTTTGTTCATCGGTCATCACTTTTGGAATCCATCTTGCCCCGCGATCTTCCGGTACTCTAAATCTTCATGAATAATTTTTTGAGTGGTACCGTAAGACAAATTAACATTGTCAGAAATTCGTTTTATGCCAATCCGGCGATCATTTTGTATCAAGTCGTTAATTTCTGCAATTTTTGTGTCATTTCTCGCAGTTTGTGGTCGACTGGGACGAGGTTCATCTTCAACTGATTCACAACCGTCTTTAACCTTTTTATGCCACTCAAACACTCTACATCGTGATAAACTATTATCTAGATATGCACCTTTAATCATTTCAAAAGTTTCAGTTGGTGTTTTACCCAATCGAACACAAAATTTTATCGCGTATCTCTGCTCCACTTTCATTTTTCGATGGGTACGCAAAACACTGACAATTCAATAATTAATTTGTAACAAATGTCAAAAGTTAAATCAAAGCCTACTTGCGGGGTAGTACATTAAATATAAGGCTTTCATGTCTTATTTTTTGGGTTATAAAATGTTACCTCTGAAAGAAGTTATAGCACCAGTCTCGTTATATACTGATATATCCTCGTACATCCCTAGAAATACCGTTTCTTTCGTCACCTGCACAAGCAGTATCTGAGAATTTGCAGTTAAGTGCAAACGTCGCCTATTACTCGTGTATGTAATTTCGTATTAGAAGTAATTATTATTTGTTATTTTTCTACTATGTTTCAATTGTATGCATTATATGTGAGATTATGAGCAATAAAGTCATTATTATTATATCAAAACCTTTTATACATTCGTATAAAAAGTAAGAAATTTTCCCAGAGAATACAAAAAATAAATACAAATAATTCAAAAGGTTTAGAACGGATTTACAATAATTTAGGTAATTTTCATAGAACTTTCATATTTATAATAAATTCGCAGAACTCTACTTTTATCTTAAACAACTGAAGATAATTAGTTTTAAAATGGGCCGCTTAGCTGTCCCTTCAAATAATGATGCCAAATATCATTTACTTAGGTTAGGTGTAGAAATTAAACCCGAAATACGCGTTTTCTATACTAGACCTGGGGTAGTATCACAGCTTATACAATACAGCTCCACAACACCGTGTCGGCGTCTTTGATGTGGCGGTCGAGAACCAAGCAAGACGGAATGGTGCTATCTCTGTTAGATTCGACGGAAAAGTCGGGCCCGGATTAAAAAATATATTTATTATTGAAATAATTGAAGACCTTGGCGTAATAAGGTTGGTTACATGCCACATTAAGTAAGTTTTGAGAAATTAAGTTTTAAATTTGTTTTAAATTTGTCAAATATAAATAAAAAAATTATTTAAATATAAATATTACGAAAAATAGCACATCTTTCGGATTAGAGGTAAAATAATTTGTATGTGGCTAGTAATATCCTTGTTAACAGATGTTTTGAGCTGAAACAGTCACTTCACGACAAATTGTGGCCGTGGATGCAAATCAAGTGGTAATGCGTACTGCGTATGTCTGGCAGGTGTCACTCATCGCGCAAAGGGTTTATACTGTTTATAGTGTTTATACCTAGATAAACGACTGCTTCAACTGACTGAGGTCTGGGAACTCGATGATATTCTGGGTTATTATAAAGAATCGGTATCTTGTGCTTCTATTTTAACAATATCGGTTTTATTTAGATGTATTTTTATTCATAATGATTTGTAGAAGTAATAATTTGACAGTTTTTATTTATATATATTTTTATCTGACCGTACCAAAGTAGAGAATTTTGAAACTTGATAGTAATGTGAAATTTAAATTACAATATTATGCGAAATTATATAATTAGTACCTATTTTAGGTAGGTACTAAATTTGTACTTGGAGAAAGTAATATCGATTTTTACAAGAAAACTCGAAAAGTAAATTAATTTAGTTCCTATTTACTGATGTAAACATTAAACCAAGAAAACAAATAAATAGTAGTTTGTGCAACAAGAGTCGATATGGACAATCCACTCGAGTTGTACAGTATATTTTTTCTACGACCCACTGACGAAAATCTACAAATTAAAATAAATTATTTTAGGTTATTTAGACAAAATAACTAATTTTAAAATAATTTACGAATTTTACTAATCTATAAAAAAAAATTAATTTGATTAGTGCCCGGCCTAGATTCGATCCCTGGCTTTTCTCTTGGAAGGCAGACGCTCTGTCCTCATCTTCACCGACACTATTAGGATTTTAGTTTTAATACCCGTAATTAACTTAGTATCATGTAGTTTGATTAAAATTTAATTTTTTTTTTCAAAATGTGAACCACATAAAAACAAAAATGCTAGTATTTATCGAGTCTACACAAAAATAACTCATTTAAATGTATATTTAATATCGTTAACTAAAAAATATACTGACAATTAGTTTGACAGGATTGTCACTTCTTTAAAAAAAATTAAATAATAGTAGTTGGGTGACCAAAACATGAACTGTGATTTGTGGATTTCATTTTTTTGAATATGAAATATATTCGTTTAGTTGAACGCAATAGCATACTTTTTCGTTGGGCGTAGAAAAATTATTTTGGACAGAGTCAAACTTACTGCTTAAGGTTTATTTGACGCAAATATCAATTCTTTGAAGGTTTAAATGCACAGTGTTTGCAAATCATTTGTTGGTGAGTAGATGCACCACATGGTCAGTGTTACGATAGTTAGAGTATACCTATAGAAGGTTATTTGGTTTCCTCAGAATCATATAATAATTTTTAGTTCTAACGGTATAATGAATGATAATGTTTATGATTAGAAGAGCGAAGAGAGAAGTACCTAGTAGTGCAATAAATGAATTTCATAAAAGTGTATCCATTTACAACCAAAATAAAGGGTGAAAATAATGTTCTGAATAAAATTGCGTAAATTAGGTTTTTAATGTGTAATTTAAAGAATAAACAACCGACATTCAAAAAAACAGAAAATACGTATACTAAACATATGCAATATAAAATATATATAAGTACCTATAATGTATACAAAAAATATAATATTCAAAAAACATACCTAAATAAATTACATATTTCTCCATATTATAAGTTTATTTTTCTGAATATTCCTAAAATTTCCATTAATAGTTTTTAATGTATAATAAATTCTAATTCTTATGTATAACTTAAATACAAATTCTTTTGGAAAACGTTGGCATGGATGACTAAAGGGTATTGGGTTAATTAATTCTAAAAGTGTGGTACAAATGTTATTTTTTGTGGCCAATTCTTCAAAATTATTTTAAAATATCTTTTCAATATTGAAAATTAATTCTTGCAGGTATAACCCTTATTAAAACAGCTTTTGACTGCACAGACAGAATGATGTATTTTTTTTTCACTCATTCTACTCACAGTTAAAGAGTTACCAAAATAATAACAGTACCTTTAACTTAACACAACAGGCAGCTCAAAGAAAATCAACGAAATTATAGGCTCAACGAAATTATGCAATCAACGAAATTATACTCACTTCTCAATCCTTACCTAAGTACGATTCTGAACGCCAAAGCCGTCTTTTCCGTCCGAAGGAGGAGCTTGAACAATGCGCGACGGAATCGACGCAAACCGTTGCCGCCAAGAGAGTGTTTTAGCTGTATTGTATAAGCTGTGGTAGTATTCTTGAATCACGAATACCGACATTCGCATACGTGTTTTACAATGTGTCTCACTTTGTTGAACGAAAACCAAGTGAGACAAATCATAAATCTCGCATGTGAATCAATATTCGAGACTCGAGAATTCTACCCCAGGGTCGATAATTTTGAAAATGGTAAAAAGTGAAAAAAAATTATAGTGGGATGAAACCCGTCAAAAAAGGACGAGAATATAACAAAAATGAAAGGAAAAATAATTTACGGGCGATCTGAGGTCGGGAAGTGAAAGGGGGTGAGTTTTTAAGGGTAAAAAACGGTGTATCTCGATTTCCGGCAAAACTACAAGTCCTATGGAAAAAAATTAAATGACAAAGTTGTAGGTAATAAAGAGATCTACAACTTTTGTAATTACACTTTTTTCACATAACCTCAAAATTTATGTGAAAAATTCAAATTATCAAGTTTTTGGTTTTTTATTTTTATCTTATGCAAAAAAAAATTTTTTTTTTCACGAAATTTGGTGAAAACTTACCTTTTTATGTCCTAAAGAGACTGTAATTTTTTTGATTTGCAATATTTATTTTTTCACCCCATTTTGACTTAATATCAAAAAAACGCCCTAATTTTCAATCGAAAATGCTCGCGTCAAAATATCAGCTTTTTAAAAAAAGTCGGAGAGTTTTTTGTTCGTTGAAATCTCTTCTTTCTAATAATGTAAAAAAATATATACATTACCATGGTAAATGTTCTCAGAAAATGCAAAGAAAAGAAAAAAACTCGAATCAGAAATTTTTTTTTAATCACTATGTACAATTTTGAGCTCTTTAGTAAAATTTACACTTTAATTACTTGAAAAACGTAAGATTCTATGTTACATTGATAAACAAAAAAATACAAATCGAAATATACTACTATAATTAACAACCAAATAAGTTAATATTTAATAAGACATTTACAATATTTTGAGAAAGTTTTAGAATATTCTTTAAATTCTGAAAAATGCACCAATGTGGAAGAAAAAACCTACGAGGAAGTTAGTGATTCAGAGGAAATTGTGGATGAAGAACCAATTCAGACAAAATAATATTGGATACGAAGACGGTGATGGTCTTGAAGATTTCGAAGATCTACTAGAATCGGGAAGGTTTGTCGAATCTAACGATGAAGAAATGCCACCGAAGAAACAAAAAGTAATGGATAAGTGATAAGGGTTCAAGATAAGATTTATAAATAAGAAGATTAAGGCATTTTAAAATATTATTATGAATAATAATAATCAGTATAAATTAAGTATCTAAATTCAATAGTACGATTTACATTTCTATTCATGTATTATGAGATTTTCTATAACATAAATTTAATTAGAATTTAATAAATCAACGTTTTGATTAAAAAAAATTGCAGCAATCAAATTTTTTTAATTGAAATCCCCCCTTTAAATCCTATCTTTAATATTTAGAACAACTATTTTCGCATGTTCCTTGCAATTTTTATGATTTATGGATTTGCAATTTTTTTGTTTATCAATGTAAATTAGAATGTGACGTTTTTCAAGTAATTAAAGTGTCAGTTTTACTAAATAGCTCAAAATTGTACAAAGTGATTAAAAAAAAATGTCGGATTCGACATTTTCTGAGAACATTTACCATAGTTATGTATATATTTTTTTACATTATCAGAAAAAAGAGATTTCAACGAACAAAAAACTGTCCAATTTTTTTTAAAAAGCTGATATTTTGACGCGAGAATTTTCGATTGAAAATTAGGGTGTTTTTCGATATTAAGTCAAAAGAAGGTGAAAAAATAAATATTTCAAATCAAAAAAATTACAGTCTATTAAGGACATAAAAAGGGAAGTTTTCATCAATTTTTGTGAAAAAAATTTTTTTTTGCATAAGAAAAATAAAAAACCAAAAACTTGATTATTTGAATTTTTCACATAAATTTTGAGGTTATGTGAAAAAAGTGTAATTACAAAAGTTGTTGGTCTCTTTATTACCTACAACTTTAATTTAATTTTTTTCCATAGCACTTGTAGTTTTTCCGAAAATCGAGATATATCGTTTTTTACCCTTAAAAACTCACCCCCTTTCACTTCCCGAGCTCAGATCGCTGGTAAATTATTTTTCCATTCATTTTTGTTATATTCTCGTCCTTTTTTAACGGGTTTCATCCTACTATTACTTTTTTTGGTTTCAAAAATTATCGACCCTGGTCTATACCAGGGTGGAATTTACTTGGCGTGTTTCGAAGCAATACCTCATGAGTAACTTAAAACTTTATTCAATATTGAATAATTAGCAGTTTTAAAATTATTCAATGACTTGCTTTATTTAACAATTTCATCTCTATAAATACCGGCAGGGTGGTTTCGGGGAATACAGAGACTTCCTAAAACAGGTCGTAATTAACGAAGCCATTATCTATCTGTCAAATTTGCAACTCCCCTTGTCCTATATTTCGTGAGGAGTCAGATAAACTTTGTAGCGAGATGACAGCGGCTCTGATACAAACCGACGATTAAACTAAACTATATATTAACTACGCGCTTTGTACCAAATTAGTCGTACTTACGTTATTAAAGTTTTTTTAGGGGTTTCCCTCAAGATTAAGTGGTTTAACTTACGGCTTAACAAGAAAGATTTAGTTGCAACACTAGAGAAATACTCGTATAAACAATATGTTTATACGCCTAACTAGTATTTACCGAAATAAAATGTAAGTTGGTGTACAGAGCTGTTTAAGATCATTTTAAAAACGATTTATATCAAAGATCATAAATCATTTGCATTTGAACAAATGATTTAAATCAAAGATCGATTTTTTAAAAAGAAAGATTTAAATCAAAAATCTTTTTTAGATTTAAATCTTTTTTACAATTTAAATCATTTTAGGAAAGATTTAAATCTTTTCGAAAGATTTAAATCATTTTAGGAAAGATTTAAATCTTTTCGAAAGATTTAAATATTTTCAGAAGATTTAAATCATTTTAGGAAAGATTTAAATCTTTTCGAAAGATTTAAATCTTTTCGAAATATCTAAATCTTTTTAAACGAAATAAATATTTTCAAAAGATTTATATCTTTTTATAGATTTGGTAACTCTTTAAAAAATGCTTTCGGTAGGCCAAAGATAATGAATACTTAAGTAATGTGATTTTCTCATAAATAAAACGCAAAACTCGATCAACTTTTCTCGTATTTATTTTTTATCGTTATTAGCCCAAGGCAATTCTTACGGAAATATTAATTTTAAATAATCAAGATAATATTTTTAAGGATTTATGCAGTATTGATATTTATAGTTATGAAAATTAGTATTTAAAAATGTCATGTCAATTGGTAAATAGGAATTTTTCAATTCTTTAAAAGATACTTTTGGTATGCCTATGATGCCACAAAACAATGGAGACCTAGTTTTTAAGAAAAGTGATTTTTTTTCTGAAAAATCACTTAAATCCGTCAACTCTCAAGTTAACGTGCTTAATGTCATACATACATAAACACCCCACATAGATGCACATACATCAGACTCTTTAAAAATATGTTTTTTATGTACTTAAGAGACTCTCCCGGAAAAATGCATTTCATTTTCAAAATCTCCCGGCTATGAATAATGAAATTGAGTGGGTTGAATTAAAAGAGTTCTTCTCTCAACGTGAAGTTATTGCGAGTAAATAAATAACCAAAGTGAGCGCGTTTGGGTTAATTTTTTTGAAAAATGTGTGGATGAATCTGGCAAAAAAAGATTTAAATCTTTAAGAAAATTTAAATCATTTTAAAAAGATCGCATCATTTTACAGATTTAAATCATTTCAGAAAGATATAAATCAATAAAAAGATTTAAATCGTTTTAAAAAGATTTAAATAGTTTTAAAAAGATTTAAATCGTTTTAAAAAGATTTAAATCTAATTTTTAAATAAAAAATCAAAGATACTTTTCAAAAAGATTTAAATCATAAATCAAAAATCATTTTTTAAAAAAGATTTAAAATCAAAGTATTTAAATCAAAAAATGTATTTAAATCTCACTGATAGGTGACAGCCAAAGAGGTTAGAAAGGGTAGAGGTAACATAGGAAGCATTTCTCGCTGCGCGAATTTTGCCAAAACCGAAAAACTGGGTGGAAGGAGTAGGGAGATGTTCTGGGCCGGACTTAAATATTTGTATTGTAGTACCTAATTTTGGTGGGCAATTAAAAGATGAAAAATTATGAGACGTTTGTTTTACTTTATTTGTTAGCACGATTCATGTATGACGAGGGCAATAACACTTTATCAATATATAACTAGCTAAGGGCCGATTCCACCGTTGTGTTAAACGAAGTTTAAATTATTAAACGAAGATTAAAATGACATAGTTAATGTAAAAATATCATTTTAAACTCCATTTAGTATTTTAAACTTCGTTTAACAAAACGGTGAAATCGACCCTAAGTAAAAGTTTATAAGTACTTTTTGCTCGAATTACACACAAGATTTTTTCTACGATCACACCAAAATAAAATAAATAACTAATTTTTTTTAGAAATGGGTTACCTTTTCGTTCGTTATAATATTTTAAGTTTATTTGACATAGGCCTACTGTTCTAAGAGAAAAAAATGTTTTGGTACTTATATCCTGGTAATTATTTATGATTTAATTATTTACGGAAAATACCGTTCAATGAATTAAAATATTAGAAAGTCAATTAATAGTTATTTATGTAACCAGTTACGAAATGCCTTATTTTGTGTAACGAGTAAATATTTGCAGAACGAGCGGAGCGAGTTCCCGCAACATGAACGACTTACACAAAACGGCATTTCGTAACGTGTTAATATACAAGATTTTTTTCTAATTTTGACTTGATTATTTATAAAATTGTGTTGAAAAATGATTCACCATCATTCTTGTGTAGGTACTTCCATCAACTATTTTAGAAAATTGTTGTATTTGATTGCCCTACGACGGTTTTTTTTTCAATAGTAATAATAAAAATAAGAGACATGTGCAGTGTTGCCGATCTAATTTTTGACATTACCCGCGAGAAATTTGAAAAAAAAAACATTTTTACCCATTATCCTTAAAGAAGTACGTCAAAATTTTACCCCCAACATTTCTGGGCAGTTTTCAATAACGGTGTTATTTTAAAAATTAAACGCAATTTACAGCTTTTCTTTTTTTGTTTTCTTTTTTTGTTTTCTTTTTTGTTTTTAAACGTAATGTCATATTTTCAAATGTGAAATGTCACTAGTCATTGCCCCTTTTTCGATATTTGGTTTTTTCGATTTTTCGTTTTTTGGATTTTTCTATTTTTATTTTTAGATTTTTCGATTACTCGATTTTTCGATTTCTCAATTTCACGATTTTTCGATTTTTCAACTTAGAAACCAAAAAAGAGGCAGTTTTATTTATTTTCATTTCGTAACTGGTGATATAATCAACTTTTCGTAATCAGTTGCATAATGTTCTACTTTATGCAAATGTCCATATAAATATTCATTAAATTTATTTAAGCCAAAAATTATTGCAAGGACCTCTCTTTCAATTTGGGAATATTTTTGTTCGGACTTTGATAAGGTACGCGAAGCAGAAGCTATACATTTTTCAATATATTTTTTTTTTTTTTAAATGACATATCATGGCCCTTATTCCCGCATTTGATGCATCTACGAATAATTTAATCGGCAACTCAGGCTGAAAATGCACAAGAGCATCATTTATTTTTGATTTATTCCAAAGATTCCTTGCAAAAATTATCCCAAATCCATTTCACCCATAAAAAATTAATTAAAAAAAAAAGTCCTAAAGCAAAATCATATCCTCCTTCCTGTTAGTGATTTAAAAAAATTACTTCCCAAAAAACGGTCCTCAAGCCAGGTCCCTCCATTTTGTGGCGATAGTACTGTTTTTTTTTTATTGTGATTATTTTCTTCGCGGAAACTTTGGCTTTACACTTTGAGTAACACTGTTATAGATAATTACTAAATAAATAGTTTTGAGAAAACTATTGAAACCAGTTGTGAAGTTTGAAACGAATAAATTGGCAATGAAATTGATATTTTTGTATTTGATTGTATGTTTCTCTTTTCACTTCCTAAAAAAAGATTCCCTATGAAACAAGAAATAGTAAACAGTTTATAATAATAACCTTTATTTGCTACTTATAACATGTACCAATGACCAAGTCCGATTCTGTTTATTTTCAAATCAACAAATATGGACGTCGACAGAATCTTTAAAAATTAAATATCTCACCGTAATAAATATAAGTTTCTTTTATCTCCGTCACATTTCACAGGTTTATTATAAATAAAGCTTTTTACAACACATCTTGGCATTTTCAACGTTAATTTCCAAAATTTAAGTCACTAAAATACCAAATTAATTCTCGTTGACACATTAAATTTGGATGGATAACGGTCTGACATGTGATGTTCTCAACTGTGATTGGTGGGTGTGAATCATTTTGAAATGGGATTATGCGCAGTGTCTTATGTTCCATCTAAGGTTTGTATAATCTAAGGTGACAGCCAACAAGTAAAAAACGATAATAATATTGGCGTTTGGTAAAATTGGTAAACAATTCAGTAATGAGTGAAATTAATATAACAAAAACTCTTCCAAACCACAGTCGAAAAAGAATAGTACAAGTAGACCAACATAAACGCTCTATTGCCAAAGAGAAAAGGTAAGTTTAATGAAGGTAGTTATTACGGGGTGAAAAATACTGATTGTTTTGATTCATATTTGTAGATATTCTTTAAAGTCTTTACTCAAATACCCAACTTTCAAACATAAATCCGGAAGCTAAATGCAAAACTTTATCTATGGTAGACATCAAACCGTTTCATGAATTGTTTTACGAAAATAAAAATAAAATTTCACAAGACACGTTGATTTACAAGTGCTGTTTTGCATTAAAGCCAAAAAGGTCACATTTAGCAATAAAAACAAGGGGTAAAAAAGTCTCATTATAGTGTATCATGTGTTAAAAAACAACGAATTGGTTCGGGTGTGTCGAAATGCTTTTCTCGGAATATTAAACTTAAAAAAAGACAGAGTTCAAAGAGTTGTAAAACAATGCTAAAACATTCCAAAGGAAAACAGAGGTGGCGACAGGGTTGGTTTGAAGAATGAGGAAAAAAAGCGCGCAATTTCCTAATTTATAGAAAGTTTAAAATGTACAGAGTCTCCTTATTGCAGGAGTCGCACCAATGCCAGAGTATACCTAAGCTGTACACTGAATATTAGAAAATTGTATAAGATGTACAATACATCTGTAGAAGATCACCTTAAAATTAAGGAATCCTATTTTAGAAAATACGTAAACAGAAACTAAAACCGTGGATTTGGCAGTCCAAAGACCGATGTTTGCTCTGTTTGTTTAAACTTTAAGGAAGACATTAAAAGAGAGAAACAAGAAGCTTTAAAAACCAACTTAATAACAAAACAAAGAGTTCATCAACTTAAAGCCAATGCTTTTTGTGGAATGCTTAAAGAAAAGAAGAATAATGTTCTAAATTGCTCTTTCGGTTGCCAGAAAAATTTAGCCTTACCTTAACTACTAGATTCCTCGTTATATTTTTCACAGCAGTATAATCTATATAATTTTACAATCGTAAAAGGTTCTTCGAAATCGCAGTTACGTCCCTACAATGCAACATCATACCTGTGGACAGATGTAGATCTTCCAAAAAACTCGAGTATAATTTCCTCAGCCTTGTTTGACTTTTTAAGAAAAGAAGACATTCCTGTATCTAAAGATACAATTCGTCTGTTCGCCGATGGTTGCGGCGAGCAAAACAAAAATTCGATTGTTTTAACCATGCTTTCTTTCTGGCTTATAAAATATGCCCCTGCCAATGTAAAAATAATTGAGTTTTATCTTTCCTATAGTAGGTGATTCATTCATGCCACCTGGCCGGGTTTTTGGATTAATTGAACGTCAAATAAAAAAAAAATACATCTATCTGTGAATTACAAAAGTATTACAGCATTATAGAACAACATTCAACAATAAAAGTCTTGGAAAGAGATTGGCATCTATGATTGGAAAGCGGCTAGTTAAGCTACTATCAAACTACCAGGAAGTTGGCACTTTCAATTTAATCCATCGAAAAGAATATTCTTGATAAGAAACAATAATCAAGTGTTAATTCAAGAAGAAACAAACTATCGCACTAATATGGAAATGCCTAAAAGCGTTTTCAAAAAGGGCTAAACAATATTATCCATTAAGTCAAAAGAGCTTGTATCTGGTTGTTCTGTTAATAACGAAAAAAAGAAATCCATCGAAAATTTTGGAACTGATTGGAAATCTTTACAAAATTTAAAATTGTATAAGAATACAATGGAGATTAATGTTCAAGATTTACCAAGCTCTTCCACAATTATGGATGAATTCATCTGCGATGACAACCCCGAAGATGACACAAGATTGGTTTAAATAACATATGTTAAGTTACTTTTATTAATTTTAGTTTTTAAAATACCTAATTTTGGTTGCAAAACCCGCCATTTTTCAATTTAATTTTCAAAACCCGCCAACTGCATTTTCTTTTTCTAATTTACGGTGGTATGCGACCTCTTTGATTTATAATATGAATTATAATTAGCAGGAAAGAGTATTCTACATTAACAAAAATATTAAAGTACATTATTTGATCGATAGTTTTAAGCAAAACAGTTTTTTCGTGTTTCCTCGAAACTACTTCGTTTTCACTTGGCGGGTTTTGCATTTAGACGGCTCATATACAATATATTGATAACAAATTGTCTGCTAATATTTTAACATCTTAGTGCTTCAAGTTTGCTAGTGCTTTAATGATTGAGAAACATGGGATAAATTTATTTTCTCTTTCCATCCAAATTTCGACATCTAAAGTAACCGAGAAAAACATTAATAAAATAAAAACATCTGTGTCCAACGAGAAAATAACAAATACATTAAACGTGTCTTTAAAAAAATTAATAATTGCAAATCTTCTTGTATCAGCTTCTTCATGACCAGTAAACTGTAACTCATCTATCACTGTCGACTCCATTTTTGTGCATTTTATTGTTGTTGGATTATCTTCTGACATTCCTGCCAATACAATTTCAATTTGATCAGGTATAACATTCTTCCATTAGTTTTTGTGCTAAATATGCCAAGAGTTTCTTTTTATTACTATTATTTATTATTATTTATTATTATAAAAAACTAACCAAATTATTGGGGAATTCAGCAAATAATATGTGAAAGAAAACTCTTTTTACTTCAGCCAAGCTTTCGGAAATTTATTAATTCATTTCCATCATCAGGGTAGACTACAAATAATGTTGGAAAATAGTTACAATGGACCAAAATAACTAAAGGTACTACTTACTATAAGTTGAGATTGTACACTTGATGTTCTAACAAATTTGTGTAAATTTTTCATTAAATAGTCAAACAAATTCATGAATTATAAATTAAAATTACTAAAATTAAAGTTATTTTCTCTTCAATTAAGTTTCAATGTACTCCGCTCTTAAATGTGTAGTTTATTTGTCATTAATTTGACATTGTCAAAAATGGCATTTAACTTATAAATTAATATTGCATGACATTTGAAAGAAAGAAAAAATAAAAAAGATTTCTTTTTAAAACTAAAAAAAATTATAATTTCATTATAAAATAACTTATTACAAAGAGTCAAGAGATGATACAAAATGTTAATTTCGTAACGGTTTGTCTTTAGATAAAAGATTTTGGTAAATTTCACGTTGTATGTCTCTTTTTTTGTTCATGTTTTTAGGGTTTTGTGCTATAAATGTTATTTCTAGAAACTTTCTTTTTTTAAGGTTAGATTCATTAATTAAAACTGTCGCTGATTCCCAAGACATGTTATGTCCTTCATTTGAGACATGTGTAGCAAGTGCACATCTTTCCGGGTGTAGTCTGCAGTCACTCTTGTTTGACGTAATTCGATCTTTTAATCGTCTGCCCGTTTATCCGAAATATTGTAAATCACAATTTGTACAAGAGATTCTGTAATCTGAATCCGATAGGAAAAGCTGAGGGGTTTTGTCTTTTTGTTTTTTGTATAAAGAGCCTAAAGTTAAAACATTTTTATTTGCAATTTTGATGTTATCTTTAGTATTCAAAATGTTCATCAGTTTAGGAGTAAGATCTTTTATGTACGGTAAAGAAATATATCTTACACAGTTATTGGCAACAGGCCGAGTATTAGTTGATGTTCTGGTAATTGGTTCATTTTGTAATATCGTTGTTATATTATTAGCAGTTACTAAATTATTATTGATGTTATCATTATTACCTTGGATTGCAACATCAGTGACAATACTACTAGAATTAAATAGGATTTTATCAATTAATTGTTTAGGATATCCATTTGGTAAGAAAAGTGTTTTCAGAATGTTTAGGTTTTTTTGATGAAAATTGGTATCAGAGATCTGTAATACTCTACTTTTCATTTGTTTCACTAAGTTATTTTTCATTTGAAATGGGTGATGTGATTTGTAGTTAATATATCTACCTGAACTACATGGTTTTCTATACCAATCAACTTTAAGTCTGTTACTAGAAGGATCTCTAATGATTCTCGTGTCAAGGAATGGAACTGAACCAGAAATATCCTCTTTTTCGATGGTAAACTGTATGTGTGGATCGAAGCTGTTAAAAGTAAACAAAATCTCATCAATACCTTCTGCGGGAAAGCTAACAAATATGTCATCGACATATTTTTTCAAAAAATGTACGTTGAAGGATAAGACAGGTATGACTGTATCTAGAATATTGTCCATCACGTATGTTGCAATAATTGGGGATATACTCGCCCCCATTGGAGTTCTAAAAGTTTGTTTGTAAAATTTGTTATTAAAAGAGAAATAAGTGCTGTTAAATAAAAAAGTTATTATTTCAATGAAAGTATCATAGTCAATATTACAGAATGATTCAATTTTTTGCCAATTAACTGTAATTGCTCTTATGGCTGCATCAAGATAAACATTACTAAATAAAGAGACTACATCTAAACTTGCTTTGATATACCCTGGTGGTAATTGTATATTATTGAATAATTTAACTACTTCAAAAGAGTCTTTTATGTAGTAATCATTGTTATAATCATAAGATTTAGTTAAAATGTCAGTCATATAAGTAGCCAAAAATTCTGTAGGAGCTCCAATACAAGAAAAAATAGGTCTTACTGATAAAGTAGGTTTGTGAATTTTCGGTAAGGCATAAAATTTAGGGGAGACACCATTATAGCGAGTAAGTGATTTTTTTATTCTTTCATCAATAAAACCTTTTTCTTTTAGACGTTTAATTAATGTATTATTATTTCTTTCAATAGTTAGAGTAAGATCTTTATTAATTTGTTGATATGATCCACTCTCTATGATGATTTTATTTGATAGTTCTAAATATTGTTGTTTTTCCATAACTACTGTTACATTGCCTTTGTCTGCAGTAGTTACAAAAATATCAGTATGTTCTTTAAGAAATGATTTGGTTTTATTGAAAAGATGTTCAATATTTGTTTTTTAAAATTAGTATTTATTGTTTTGTTAACATGGTTAGTTATTATATTTGTTACTCGAGCTATGACAATGTTTTTTTTTATTAGGATAAGCAATAATTGATGTGGCATAATCTACCTCTGTTAGAAAGTTTCTAATGGGTATATCTTTCAATAATTTTGGCTCTAAGCTAAATTTAGGACCTAAAGCTAAAATGTCCATTATGTCATTAGGGATATTAACATTTGTAAGATTTTTAACCCAATGTGGTTGGGTAACAATCTTATCATCTATTTTTTTATCTTTTAATTTACTTAATTTACTATACTCTGTTTTTAAACTAAGAGGAGCGATTTGAATTTAAGTTGGCAATTCTGTAGCCTTCTGATTGGTCAGATTACAGTCAGTTTCACACATTACTTTTTAGCATGAACATCAGCTAATAATTGATATTGTTGACAGTTCTGACATTTTATAATTGGATATCTCATCCATTACTTAGGTTTTTACTTTATTTCGTAAATAATAGTTCTTCAGTAAGCAATTGTGTTGAAAATCTACAATTATGGATCCTTCTACACTGAGTACTATTAAAGGTAGCAATTCCTGAAAAGCCTTTCAAGAAAGGGAAGACACCTTATTATTTTACATGCCGATTCTGAAGGTTTTGCAGAAAATGCATTATTGGTTTTTGAAGGTAAAAAGATGGGAGATTACCATGAAGAGATGAATTCCGAAGTATTTTAGAAAAAATAATTTTATTATTGATTTTTTAAAACTAAAAATTAATGAATTTCTAACCAAAATGATTAAAATGTAACTAAATGTTTAAGCAAATGTTATTTATTAGAATATAATAAAACTATTTACAAAATTGTTATAACATTTAAAACACCATCTACTACTTTAGGGATAATCTTAATTTGGCACAATGAGTTAACATTACTTCCACAAAAAATATTTCAAAAATACTTAAAATTAATACATAGGTATGTATGAATAGTTCACTTTAATAAATATATGTTGACATGTAGTGTTATGAAAATGTTGGTTCCAGTTTTCAATACAAATTCTGACTCATAGACCTGTAAACTTTTGAATGTCTTTATTTGCCCTCTAGCGCATTGACCATGGGTTAACACTAAATAAGCCATAATATCCACATTACTCATAGAAGAGATACCAGTTATTAGGTTCTTTCGTTCGTCCCACTGGTGTAGGAATGAACTACACCAACGTACACTAAACCTTTCGTTTGACCCGGTGTAAAACCCACTATACCTTCCTGTGGGCGTTGTGATGTCCACTGGTGGATATTTTCTCCACCAGCTATTTAACAGGAGTGAATTACACTCGCTATGTGTATAAGGAATAAGGAGGGAACTAAACTTAGGAAATAAGGTGGTGTAACTGGTGTAATTTACACTGGTGGACACTGCACCAACAGCGAACGAAAGAACCTACTGTGTGATCCACTTGTCATTCACTGATTAACTTTTAGTTTTTATACCTATAACAAATATATCCTTAAAAATGTAAACATATCTTTATATTTTATACTAACCTGGCTACATCTTGATACTCCATTAACAATTTTCTTAAATATTTAATATCCATTTTAAAAAGATCATAGTTATTTTCAAAAAGTCGATTTCAAAAGCAAGAAAAAAGTATTTCTGACATCAATCAACAACCATATTGACTTTAATTTGACAGTGACATTTCGTTTTAGACACACATTTCAGATCACAATAATGTGAAATTTGCAACCGTTGTCTGGGACCAATTAAAAAATTACTTCTATGATATTTATTTGTTTCTTAACCGCTCATTGGCCGTTCGCCGACTAAGGCCGATAAAGATAATTATTTCATAAATTTTGAACACGACTATATTTCGAAACTCGCTCTTAGTAACAAATCTAGTTCCTTTTCCCTGTGTAAATGCGTCTTTTCAATTTGCTCCTCCTAGTTTAAAAACAGAGTATAATGTTTTTAATTTTTACTCTATAGAACAATTTATTGTATTGTCTTTGTTGGTTAGCTACAAAATTATTGAAAATTAGTTCATTAGTATTGAAAATTATGTCATTCTTGAGTCCTTGTAAGGGTTTTTTTTATTTTGTCAATAATTTTATGCGTGTTAGAAATTTCAATATTTAAATTATAGAAAAGATGGCGACCGTTGATGTTGCACTTGTAGCAGCTGAGCTTAATAAATTGAAAAAAGTGATTTAATTGACATTATTTTAACGAAAAAGTTGCCGATCGCGATAAACAATGATCTGTTAATTAAAGTTGTGACAAATAGTGCCCATAAAGTGATTGAAGGTGATGAGTTCCACGATGCCGAGGGTGCCATAACCTCAAAATCTTCAGGTAAGGAATTCATGGATTTTCAACTGGAATCCTTAAAAAATGAACTGAATACACTAAAAAGTCTAATGGTGCATTTGGAAAAACGCACTTCTGAATAAGAAGACTTAATTTTAATGTTAAAATAAAAATGAAATTTTAATAAATTAAAACAAGCGGAGACATCTGTTAATTGGCGACAAAAGCAAGACAAAAATCAAGAAAAGATTACTACTACAATAGAACCAGTATCTAAAAATGAGTTTTTATCATCGAACAACAAAATATGCTGCGTTTGAAAAGTAGCTCGTTCAGCTTTTTTTACTCGATGCCGCCCCTTTTGCTTCGTTTGCTCCATTGATGTGGTTTGCTCGATGTCACGTGACCAAAAAATCTACTCGATCTGCTCGATGAGGTACATTTCAAACGCATCAATAATAGGTAAAAATGAATCATCGCAAAAAACATACATAAATAGTACACAGGTCAGTTCAGCTGTACACGGGGCAATGACGTCTGTAACATTAAATAAATACACCAAATTGATTGGAAATAGTTCGGCAAATACCGCTATAAAAACTATTCCACGGCAAGGTCATGGGCATGTTTGTAGAATTTCTCCTGATACTGGTGTTTCTGATATGATCAAACATCTAGGAAACACTGCACCAGATGTTAAATTTAAATGCAAAGAGTGGAATAACACAGAAAATTATTCCTCGTTTAAAATTTCTTTTCCAATTACTGATTTAGATAAAGTATATGATCCAAACATTTGGCCTAGCGGAGCTGCAATACAACGCTTTAAATTTATGAAAACAAATTTTCAGAGAGACAGTCCATTGAATTTAAACGATTAAACAGTATAAAGTCAACTAATAATGATTATGTGACTTTTACCCTGTCAACTGTAAATGTACAATGTTTAACAAATAAATTACTTAATTTAGAAACTTTTAGTCGTAAAAAAAAACCGGACATAATTTGTGTTCAGGAACATTGGTGTAGTCAAGTCAACATTGAATTAATGCACATTATGGAGTATACCATGGTAACCAGTTTCACGAGATCTGTAAAAATACACGGTGGGACTATGATATATGCTAAAATTCAAGACGAACCGTTTGAGATCAGTAAAATAGACTGTAGCAGATTCGTAGAAGAATGTAACTTCGAGTGATGTGCTGTTAAAGTGAGTGTCGATAGCAGTAAAATATTAATTGTGAATATTTATAGGACTCCGGATAGTAATCTGGAAATTTTCCTCGACAAGTGTTTTGAGTTTATAACGTATTATAACTCACGTTATGATACAATTTACCTATGCGGTGACTTTAATATAGATTATTTAACTTTATCAGATGAGAAAAAGATGTTGGATGATTTTTTCACCTCATTTGGTATTAAACTAAGCCTACCCAATGAGCCAACACGTATTTTTAAAACAAAAAGCGGTACATCTAGTACCAAAATTGATTATATAGCATTCAATGCTTTGCCTCATATTATTAGAGAGTGTTATGTTACACAACCCAATATTGGTGACCATTTGGCCATAATTTTTAAAATATCTCTAAATATCTTTCCGATTAACAATAATATTGATAATAGTTTACATATGTATCGAAATATCTCAAATTTTAACTTACAGGCAGTGAAACAGGATCTTTTGAGAGTTGGTTTCAGTGATATGTACACCAAATTAGATGTAAATGAGTCATTTAGTGAATTTATTGAAACGCTTGATTTTGTCATCAATTGTAATTGTCCTTGGACTATAAGAAAACACAAAAAGAATACCAAAAGCTGGTATGATAAAAATGTACGGGTAAAACATTCCGAACTCCAAAATCTCTATAGGTTTGCAAAAAAATCAAATAATATTGAAAATTGGAACTATTACAAACAACAAAAAAAGGAATATGATCATTATTTAACTCAAAAGAAAAAGGAAAACAATGCTTCACTCATTGAAAAAAGTACTAACAAACAAAACAAAATATGGGATGTCGTGAATAATACGTTAGGTCGAACTCGTAATCCGATTAACCAGATTCAATTATGTGTAGGTTCACAAAAATTAACGGAGCCAAAAACAATGACCCAATTTTTCGGGGATTATTTTAATAATAAAAATATTGAGACTCAGAATAGAGTTAGTAATAGTTTAAATAGCGATTGTACCCTTCCTAAAAAATGGGTTAAAAATTCTTTTGGCTTTTTCGAGGTAACTGCTGATGAGGTAAGTAAAATAATCTTAAACTTAAAAAATAAAAATAGCGTTGGTAATGACAGAATCAAGGTAAAAATTTTAAAAAGTGTTGTAGAAGTAATTGCATAACCGCTTGCTTTCTTAGTTAATTTATCATTTAATAGTGGCTCTTTTCCGGACAAACTGAAAATTGGAAAACTGGTACCAATCTTCAAACGATCCTGTCCAAAGTGTCCAGACAACTACCGACCTGTTACAGTTCTAAATGTGTTATCTAAGATTCTAGAACGCATCTATTATGATCGGCTTATAATATTTCTTGATTTAAACAATGTATTGTCTCCGAATCAGTATGGTTTTCGCACGGGAAGATCAACGGAGGGAGCTGTTCTTGAATTTTTTACTAAAGTGTACGATAAACTAGACAACGGAATATATGTTGCCAGCCTCTTCTTTGATCTCTCTCGGGCGTTTGATAGCCTACAAATTCAATTTATCTTAAATAAGTTATACTCTTATGGTGTTAGAGGTAACATGTTGAATTTGTTAGAATCATATTTGTCAGATAGAAAATTTTATGTACAATTAAATAAGGAAAAATCTGAAATATATACCACTGATATTGGGGTTCCTCAGGGATCGGTGCTGGGACCACTAATATTTATTATTTTTGTAAATGATTTACCTCAGTATTTAAATGGCGGATCAGTTTTAATGTTTTCCGATGACTCGTCAGTGGTGGTCTCAGCTGGGACCGCTGAAGAACTTCAATATACACTTAATTATATACTAAATATATTTGAAACATGGTGTCAAAATAATTCCTTAATTCTTAATATTGATAAATCCGTTTATGTAAATTTTATATGCGTCAAAAATAGCTTACCTATAGCAGTCCCATCAATTACACATGAAGTAAAAACGAAATTTTTGGGAGTTTATGTTGACCAATTTTTATCATGGGATTCACATGTTGATGAAGTATGTAAAAAGCTTAACTCTGCTTTTTATGTCATATTGCAATTAAAGAAGACTATGGACCAAAAATCATTATTAAATATTTATTTTTCCTTAGTTTACCCACACCTATCAAATAATGTTAGTTTATGGGGAGACTGTGTAACGTCTAACAAAGTTTTTGTTAAACAAACGCGCATTATACGCATATTATTTGGAATTCAGGCAGGGGAAAGCTGTAAGCAAATGTTCATAAAACATAAAATTCTTCCGTTACCATGCATTTATATTTATAAAACACTTCTGTATGTAAAGTCTAACTTACACAAATTCAAAAAAAAATCCGATTTTCACAGATATCCCACCAGAAATGCAAACACGTTTATTTCGGTCCAACATAGACTAGCTTTGTTTGAAAAGTCTCCGCAATATATAGGCATAAAACTCTTTAATAAATTACCTAAAAATATTCAAGCATTATATTACACTAAATTCAAATCTAATGTAAAAACTATTATTACTCGTGGTTCCTTTTATTCTGTGAATTTTTTTGTCTAAAGATAGTCTTCTTTAAAAAAAATATTTTGATTTATGTTTAACTATTAGTTTTAACGTATGTGTTCAGTGTAATGTAATTTTAATTTTATTTAAAATTTTATTTATTAATGTTGACGTGTACATCCATCTATGATGGCAGCATTGGCTAGTACTAATAAAGATATTATTATTATTATTATTATTCCAAGGATTTATTATAAATTTCTTCCAATAAGGTAGATCAAGTTCGTCTCGTATTTCATGTTTCAAAATGACAATTTTTCGATCTTCTATATCTTTTTGTTGTTTTAAGCTTTCTTCAAAATCGTAACGATTACCAATGCATACTATTAAAACACAGTTTAGAGGCTTGAACTGTAATATTAAAGACACGTATTTTAAAAATAATTCTCGAAATTTTCTACTATTAAAATTTTGATAACGCGGAATAAGTGCCATCATATCTCTTATATGTATAAGCTGTATTAAAAGTTCTATTGGCATGCAAAAAAGTTAATCAGGTATTTCTTTAATTTCTCTTAACACAGCCTTATAGAATTCAGATTTGTTTGCTTTTCTCATAATTATATTGTTTTCTGAATCAATTTCAAAAAGTAAAGATGGATAAGGTGTCCATTCGTAAGAAAATACTTTAATTTTTGCACCCTCAAGTTCTCGAGTAAAATATGTCTTAACATTTTAACGTTTTAACTTTCATACAACTTAGATATCACTGTTTTCTTGGTTTTGGCTCTTTCTTTTTCATCAAACAGCTCTAACTTTACTATTTCAATTTTTTCCGCATTTTCTTTATTTGCCTTAACTATAGCGGCCATTCCAATTTCTTCAGCTTTATAAACATTGCTTGATTTACTTATGCACCCAGAATAAATATTAATTAACTCCTTTAGGTCTGGTTCAAATGGATTAACTTTTTGTTTTATGATCCTTATAATTTCTAATATATTTTTATGAGTTTTCAGAGCATCGTAGCTTGAATCGTGATGAATTTCATTTATAGAAATATTTCTTTTTGATTGAAACCTTTTTTCCAATTCGTCAGTAACCGTGGACATAAAGGGCAGCGAATTTAAATACTTCTGTACTGTGACTTCCTACATAGATATTCCATGAAACAGTTTATTCTTAGCGTTTTTTAACCGACTTCAAAAAAGGAGGAGGTTCTCAATTCGTCGCAATATATTTTTTTTATGTATGTTCAGCGATAATTTTTTAACACGGTGTCTGATTTTAATGATATATTTGTTGTTAGAAAGGGAGTACTTCAGAGGTAGTCCCATATAAAGTTGGTCAAAATCTAATAATTGGATCTATGAGAAAACCCTCAAACTCTTCATTTTTTATGTATGGTTAGCTATAATGCTTTACCACCTTGTCCGATTTATATGATTCTTTTTTTGTTAGTAAGGGAATATCTTAGAGGTGGTTCCATATAAATTTGGTTAAGATGTGGTAATAGCATCTGCACGTTTTTGACTTCGGTTTTTTTTAATTTTTAATTTAATATACTTGTGTTGTAAGTTTGTTCTAATGCCATATCTGTCCTGCCGTTTCTCACATGTATATTAAATTTGCCCTCAATAAAAGCAGTGTGGACTTCTGGAGCAGTTTCTTTGAGATCTCTCATATCCTATAGGTAGTGAGGAATATACTGATATAGAAACCCCCTGTATATCATTTTTTTTTATTTGCCCAGACTTTTAAAAGGGGTGGTTCAGTTCTGGAAATTTACAACAAAATATATTATTTATCAAATTTAATATTAAAAAAAATTAAATTTTAAATTCTTGTCTATCTTCTCTTCCCGTTAGCTCCTTCTCTCCACTTGCCTCTACCTGTCCGCTTGTCTCTGCCTGTCTGCTCGATTCTATCTCTCTACTATTCTGTACCTATCTGATAATCTCTACCTGTGTGTGCTGTTCGTGTTTACCTGTCTCTTATGTATGTATCTGTCGTGCCTCTGCCTCTCCTGCTTCTACCTGTCTTTGCTTCTTTCTAATGTATCATTTCTAATTAAAATTCTTATGTACCTTTTATTTTATTTATTTCTTCTATCTGGTTTAACAATTCTCCAACTCTTACATCATTAATCTCTCTAATTTAATTTAACATAACATTCCAAATATCCTCCCTCTGACAGTTTTTATTCCCACTGACAATCCAATTTTCTATCTGACATTTTCTTCCCAAAATCAACAAAAACCCCGACATTTTGATTTTCACTTAAATTTTGATTTCAAGACACTTCACCACCCCAGTATTACTCAATTTAGATAATACATTTGATGACGTCAGGAATTTCTATATCAATACGAAACATATTTGTAATGTCCTGCAGATATCATGTAGGGAAGCATCATTTCAACACACAATAGATGCTGATTCCAGTCGCCATTTCTTTCTGGTATTATATACCATTGCAAAATGCAGACCATGTTTATATATTGCAACCAAAAAAGGACAGTTGGACTATGTTCATCATATGTTTGATTAAACAATTGTATTAATGGTTCAATCTCATTCATCATAAAAAATTGATGTCTTTGACAGGCAGTCACAATAACACATAAGCGGATGAACTACAAAATTATATTTAAGAAATTTCGCCTAGCTGGGACAACGTCCATGTAACTAATAAGTCAGATCAAAAGTGCCTCTGCCGTCGCCGCGTCATCTTTGTTGCACGTATGAAGAAGGCTGTGGTGTTTTTACTCTCTCTGGCACACTAATCGCTTTATTCGCTGCACCCCATCCAACATCGGAGATGGGACGCGCTGATTTAATTTTCTTGGATTTTAAAATGGTATACAGCCCAAACTAAACGTCGTATAAAAAAAAGTTTGAGTAAAAAAGTTTCCTTGTTCTATTGGCAACATTTTTTTTTGGTTATACTAGTTATCTATCTCCAAAGATAAAAAAGTTATCTCAACTCGCCATTTTACGTTGCAAAGTGAAGATATTTTGTCTTCTAACGAAAAAAAAAAATTACTTCGTTTTTATGTGACGTTCTAAATGTTTTATTGTTATAATACTATGTCAGGGAAGTACAGAAAAATATCATATCCAAAATTCATAACGATCGGACATCAATTAACAAAGTTATGCATTAGTTTGCAAAAAATATTATTTTCTACTACCGTGCGTAAAGTATGTACTTTACGCACTCCACGAAGTGTGTAAAGTTGTACTTTTTTTCCTAGTGCGTAAAGTAAAACTCTTTACGCACTAGTTAAAAAAAGTAAAATTTGACAAAATTTGTACATAACAACAAAATATAACGTTTTATTTTATGTTAATATTTTTTTGCTATGTCCTTCTAAGACAAATAAATAAATTATTTTTGCTTATATCTATTTAGTGTCCAACAAATTATCAACAGTTTATTTTAATTATAATTTTCTCTAAATGTCATCGATTTAATTAAAAGTAAACATACAGTGGATGTCGATTTTGGTAAAAGTAAGTTGGCCGTGGCTGTGTGGATTAGAAGAACTGTCAATCTCTAAACTTTTAATTAGTACCTACCTTATAACAGAACACGACAAAAGTATACTTAAGTTCAAGATTAGATTCTAAAGTCAATTTAGCATTTTTTTAAACTCAATCAAGTTTAAGAAGGTAAAAAGTTTTACTTTTTAATGTTTGTTTACTTAAATTCAAATTTTATTTGCAGTTTATTATATCTGTCATAATCGATATGGATTCAAATTTATCTAGCGATAGCGAATTTGATAATACTCCCCCAGATATCTTATGCAGTGCACAAAAGGCCACTGAAAATTTATTGCCAGAAAAATCTGCATATATTTATTAGCAAAAATACAATGCATTTATAGAATGGTGTAGGAAGAATAAGGTGACAAAATATTCGGAAAACGTTATTTTAGCATATTTCTCTGATGAATTGAAGAATTGCAAAGCTTCACCCTATGGTCGATGTATTCTATGCTTAAAAGCACCTTAAAATATAAAAACAACGTTGATATTTCGAAATTCAACAAGTTAATAGCGTTTCTCAAACAAAAAAATAAAGGTTATAAACCAAAAAAATCCAAAATTTTTGAACGAGAAGATCTAATTAATTTTCTGTTGAAAGCTCCAGATTCCAAGTTTTTAATGATCAAAGTAAGTAAATATGTTAATGCTCAGTATAAAATTAAAATATTCTGTAAAGTTTTGCAACGAGATGTATGGTGTGTTGCCTAACAAAATCAGTTGCTGTCCTAACAGGCCACCGGGGTTGTTAGGCAGCACATTATACCTAAAACTTTTATATTTTTTACAATAGCATTTATTTGGAGTTTTACATGCGCAACGTCAAGATATTTCCTAATGTTTAATAAATTATTTGTAACATTACAATATGTTATTTTTTAGTAAGCTTTTATAATTGGAATTGCGGGAGCTTGTCGCCGGGAAGAATTATGTAAAATGACTATTAACGATGTGGAAGATAAACAAACAGTGTATAAAGTCAAAGTATCAGAAACCAAAAATGGAATAGAATGCATTTTTACGATTTTAAATCCAAATAATTCTGCAGTTGATTATTTATCTTTTATAAAAAAATATACCTCATTAAGACCATCAAATATAAATTGTAACAGATTTTTTTTAAAATTCGCAAATGGAAAATATTCTAAACAGCCTGTAGGGATAAATACTTTTTGTAAAATGCCAAGTGTTATAGCAACGTATCTAAACTTGCCCAATCCAACGGCTTTTACAGGACACTGCTTTAGGAGGTCTTCAGCCACTATGCTGGCAAATTCTGAAGAAGACCTTCTAACGGTAAAAAAACATGAAGGATGGAAATCATCTGCTGTTGCAAAAGGCTACGTAGACAGCACAATAACACAAAAAAAACAAAATTTCTAATAAAATTTTGATGGATGACAGTATGCCATCCACTTCAAAACAAAGCTACAATTTTACCGTTGACAACTCTAATGAAGAATTAGTGGAACCACTCGACAGTGAAACTAGAGTTACACAAAATATTTCAACCTCTTTACTTGAAAAGGCCAAATCCATACCACTCGAAGCTCAAAATAGAATTACAGAAGTAATATCACAACATTTTTCAAACTCTGTGCTGGAAAAGGCCAAAACCTTAAGTTTTGGTAATTGCAATAATTGCACATTCAATATTAATATTCATAAGAGTTAAAGACCTATTTTTTTAAATATTTCTTCATTTGTTAGTCATTTTGTTCTGTAAGAATTATAAATTTGTAAAGTTCCAATAAATTTATTTTTGTTGCTCTGTACAATTTTTGGCACATTTTACTTTTTTTCACTAGTGCGTAAAGTAAAGTACTTTTTTTCACTAGTGAAAAAAAGTAACTTTTATATTTCTAATATTAGTGGATTATGTGTACGGTAGTAGAAAAAATATTGTATGCCACTCGTGTGTAAATTCCCTTTTTTGACTCATGTGATTGTCGCACTCGCCTACGGTTCGTGCGACAACATTCACATTCGTCAAAAAAGGGTAACTTTACACACTTGTTGCATAAATAACTATTTTAATGTAAATTTTCAGTTTTTTCAAAATTTTTATGTTTTGACACATTTCGCAATTTCGGTTCTAAGGGCGAACAAAAAATTCGAATCCCTCAGGTTCTTTTACATATGATTTCATGTTTTTTAGGTGGATGGTCGCGACTTTTATAGATGTGGTCGAATTCAGCACCTCAGATTCCCTACTATAACTAAAAAACCAAAATTTTAAGGAGGTACTAAAAACTTTTTAATTTTAGTTTAATTAATTAGATTTAATAGAAAATAGGTACATTTGAGTATTATTATCTCATTGTATATGTATTGTCATTAGATTATTTTAGTTGTTTTTCTTTTCAGTGTTAGATAATTGGTTTTGAAATCTATCTTCTACGCCAAAATGCTGATTACGAGGTTTTGTATTGTTATAGCTGCAATAATAAAACTACTGTTAAATTGTTTTAAACCTTTAATTATACCGAAAAAAATCTGATCTGTCCAACACATGACTTTCCTATCTAGTTATTATAGACTCTTTCCGGTTATTTTGTACAACCTATTGCAGCACCTCTATAAATGTTTAGAGGATAAACTAAATATATACATTTTCCACATACATTTAACTCGAAACATTTTTACTTTCCTATCTGTATACAGATAAGGAAAGTGTGGAATATCTAATATAATTATTTCATATTATTAAGGAAGGTGTAAATTGTACATTTTAGAAAACTCTTACAGCCGTATGCATAGTCGATCCGCCGGCGAAAGCCTAAAAAGCTGGCGACTCGCCGGAGATTGTCACCGGAATGTCATTTCACGCAAGTTTTCATGTTCTTTTATAGGGAAAAATTTGATATTTGTTCATTATTTTTTGAGTTTTAAGAAATGAATCAAGAATAAAATGCGAGAGATACCGGTGATAATCCCTATAAAAGAAAATAAAAACTTGCGTGAAATGACATTCCGGTGAAAATCTCCGGCGAGTCGCCACCTTCTTGGGCTTTCGCCGGCAGATCGCCAGCGAATCGCTGGCGATACGCCGAAATGAATCTCTGGCGAGTCGCTGGCGATCAACTATGCATACGGCTGTTAAACCTTAAGGTATTTCGAACAATACCTATGTCAACATGTGAAGCAGAGCGCTGTTTTTCAATGCTTAAACGGATTAAAACGTTCCTCAGAAATACAATGAAGAAAGAAAAAAAGACTTACTGCTTTAGGTATGTTGTTCGCAGAAAAACATTGTGTAAATGGAATTAAAAATTTTAATAATTATGTAATTGAAAACTTTGCAAGCAAAAACGAAAATAGAGTGGACTTCATTTATCGGAAACTTTAAAACTAGTATATCAAGCAACTTTGTGCGCATGTGTAAATACTGTTCATAGGTGTAGTATTATTTTTGTGATTTTTTTGGTACATGGATCCAAAGACTCTTTATGGTAATAACAAACTGCAAAGACTTACTGAATTAATTACTGGGGGTTAGTTAATTTATAATTTTTAATTTTACAGAGTTCTTTGATAAGTTTTAAGTAATTTATTGGCAAAGTTTAGGACAAGACTAACCCTGACGACCTGTTACGTGGCAAAACTTGTGTTAGAAACCTCATTAATAGTAGTCATATAATAGATATAAAAGTATCCGTCCTGCATTTATTTTTTTAATTAAAATTTTATATCTATTTTGACAATACTTTGATAAATTTTTGCCCAAAGTCAGGTTTTTAAACGACTTTTAGTTAAAAATTTGGGCGTGGCACCCCAAAAAAATTTTCACATTTGTTAAAAGTCTGGCACTACCATCTCCTATTATCACGAACCGCCACTGTACTGTTCCATTAAGAACGTAATCATTTACAATTGGTTTTTGTTTTCGTGTAAAAGTCATCACTTTGCACTTTTCTAGATTAAAATAAGCTTATTATTCTGACACCAGTTAAAGAGAGAATTTATATGATTTTGCAGATACATAGTGTCCATTGGACCATTTATTTCTATACATATGTTCATGTAGTCTGCAAATAAACGTTTTTCACACTGTACTACCCCTTAAATATCATTTACAATAAGTAAAAATAACAAAGCTCTAAAATTGGATTCTTGTGGAACACCCAAAGTATGATGACTTTGTTCTCTCGTATTCAACCTAAAATTTATAACTTATAATCGAATTAAATTACGGGTTTTGAGCTTACATTAAATTGTAATTAGATGAAACAAAATGTATTCTATGTATTTTAAGGTGATCTTTTCGAAAAAAGGCAAAACAAAATGTAGCAGTTTTTCGAAAGTGCCGAAATTTTGGATTTTGTCAATTTTTCAATTTTGCGCAGGCGCATGTCGGAAATAAATCAATATTTTTAAAACGCAGTTTACGACATTTGAAAGCTTAGAAGAAATGCTAATTTTTATGTCTCATGAGAAATTTTGATCCGATGCACCGTTCTTGCGGTATGGACGATTGAAATTTGTTTAGTATTTTGAGGCGACGAAGGTCGAAAAATTGAATTTGTTAAATGTTCAAACACTAAATTCTTCATAACATTGGTAAAAATTAAGATATTTGAAAAAACAAAAATTCGTTTTGAACTTAAGGGATGTGACTAGTGATTTCCAGAAGGGGGCAAGAGAAATCCCATAATTGGGCATATGGCGGAAGGGCAAAGTGTATTGCGGTCCTAATTTCATTGTTTGCCTATAACGGCAAAACTATTTGAATTTTTTTAATGCCACTTACAAAGCTTACTCTTAAGTGTGAAATCTTATGTGTGTGTGAATTTCACCGACATCGGACCATAATTGGCTAAGATATCAAACAATTAAATACATTTTTTTTTCCTTAAAAAAAAATAATTTTTTTTTTAAAGTTTGAAGTGGTACAAAAATGCAAAAAATGCACTTAATGGCTTAAAACTTTTTTTTTAAGTACTCTATTGCGTCTAGAATACGATTACATTACGGAAAATTCTGCAAATATATTTTATCTACTTTTTTGACCACTGTTCATTGAGTGACGACCAAAAAACACGGTTTTTGAGAAAAGGTGCCTAAAATTAACAATTTTCAGTTTTTTTGTCTGAAAATAAGGCAAACCCAAATTTCATGCCTTCTTAATGTGTATACAAAGTTTAAAGTGTGTATATTTCTTCTAAGTTGTAGAATTCTCCCGACAAAAGTCCCATTACACGCGCTCCGCGGGATCCAAAACTCGTGCATTTCTGTAATTTGATTTTTTTGTGATTTCCAGTTTTAAATTTCTTACATACCTAAATTTATTAGGCTTAAAATTTATTAAATTGTATTTTACTGACTTGTTATAAGACGTTTCTTGAGTTTTGTGCAAAATATAGAATTACCGCCAAATTAGCCGCACGTCGCATCAAGGATAGTAATGGTCTCGGCGTTCGCTATCTGACAAGTTTAAACTTCAAACGGTCATATTTTTACAAATTGAATCGCTTGATAGTATTCATCGGCATAGATTTTTAATAACTGTGTTCAGCAAGCTCTGTGTACACGTGGCTTTTCGAACTTCTTCAGCAATTTATTAAGTAAGTACGTTCCTAAATTAAGAAAATTCTATCACAGTGCTATAATTTTTTTGTTTCCAGGTTGCAATGGCTGGCCTGTGTTTATTATGTCATCAGACACTTGCAGAGGGTGAACTATTGCAGATTTCCAATGCGACCTATGACATTCGAAATATAACCGAAAACTACGAATTTTTTTTGCTTAGAAAATTGCTCGTAAAACGAGTGGTTTTTTCTTAAATCCAACATTTTCCCTTTTTTTTGAGAAAAAACAAGCGCACTGTCGATTTTTTCCGTAATTTGGGCACTTTACAGACTAAAAATATATTAGAATCAGTAAGTTTAATGAGAAACAAGCTTACTTTCTCTCCCAATTACCAGAAAATTCGAGTAGCTTCAATTCTCGCGAGAATTACCGATCTTTGCACACGTGCGCTCAGAAAACAGTGGATGCTAGAAAAAATGTATATGCCACAGTTTTTCGTGTCTTTCAGATAATTAGTTTTCGAGTTAAATAAGAAAAAATACGAGAATTAAAAAAACGTAACTAGAAAATACGTATTTTTGTCATGCATATAAATCTTCTCCCATTTCAAGTTTTCTTGTAGATAACTAAAAACCAAATATTAGAGAACAAAAAGCAAGCTTATCACCAAGTTGGAACTTACACTCAAGCTTAGGATTAATTTCCTAACATTTTTAAAGTATACCTTTTTGTGTATTTTTTGTGTTCTTTTCGATGGCAAAGTTAGTTTTTTAAAATATATTTTTTTTGTTAGATGTTTTCGGAAAACCCGGAAACAATCATATGGGAAAAAAAAACTACGCCTTCCGGTTTCCTGCGAATTCCCGAAATATTATGGCAGATTTCGCCGCGGGACTTATTTTATTTGAGAGCCAACAAAAAAATACGCAACTTCTCTCATGGGCACATATGTCTAACATTTATAATTTCGCCACAAATTCATCGCAAATTTCATGTCCATGGTTCTGATTAAAAAAAACGAAAAAACGACTTTTTGGTAAAACCACTTCTGGCGGCGAGAAATTCGCCATTAAAACTACCTGTGCAATGAATATCCGAACTATTTTTGCCTCCTCTTTCGAATGGTGCATTTATTTTCACTATTGGAATAATACTTGCCCAGATAATTAGCATTTTTACAATGGAAAATTCCGGAAAACCCGGTTTTTCCTAATTTAAAAAAAAAATGAAAAACTGCTACATCTTTATTTTTTTTTTTTTTTTTTCGGAAAGAGCACATCAAAATACACAAGGTCCTTTTTGTTTCATCCAATTAAAAATTAATGTAAGCTCGAAGGGGCTTTTTTTCGTAATTTAATTGGACTATTACTACATATGACATAATTAGACATTGTATACTGGTGGAAATACCAAAACTATTAAGCTTTTTCAACAGTTGACCATGGGAAACTCTATCTACTTGTTTTTGGAAATATCACAAACTGTGTAAATATGCAAAGATTGGATGTTGTATTCCTGTCATTAATAAAGCCATGTTGAAAATCAGACAATGAAAGCCTTACATGGTTATATATTATATACCAGCTAGGAAAGTCAACTGACCTAGCGCTGGACGATCTAAACAGGTTGCTTTCAAAGTCAATAGACGACAAAGAAATCGCAATACCCACTTTCTTAGATATCGAAGGAGCTTTCAACAATACCTCAACCAGGTCAATAACCAAGGCTCTAGAAAAGAGAATCATCCCAGTAACAATATGCCAATGGATCACTGCCTGTCTAGAGAACAGGATTATTTTATCCACTCTAGGAAAGGCAATCATACAGGCAAAGGTTACACGGGGCTGCCCACAAGAAGGAATATTATCTCCAATGGTGTGGTCAGTTCTTGTGGATGAATTACTCAAAATATTGTCCAAAGAAGGGTACCAGTGCCTAGGATACGAAGACGACCTAGCAATTATCGCCAGGGGGCGATTTGCAGGAACAGTTTCGGAGCGATCTCAAACAGCTCTAAACATAGTGAACAACTGGTGCAAAAAGGAACAATTGTCCATTAACGCACAAAAAACAACAGTTGTACCATTCACAAAAAAAACGGGTACTTACAGGATTAGGACCACTAGTACTAAACAACACAGTTATCCCATTCGTCACAAAAGCTAAATACCTCGGAGTCATATTTGACCAAATGCTGACGTGGAATCAACATCTCAAAAAACTCACACATAAAGCTACAATAGCTCTCGTAAGCTGTAGAAGAATATGTGGGAAAAACTGGGGTCTAAACCCCAAAATGACCATATGATTATACACAAGGGTAATAAGACCCATGATAATCTATGGAGCAGTGGCGTGGGTAACCAAAACTGCGCAGGCAAGTGCAATAGGCTAACTCACTAGCATTCGGCGGCCTGCTGTCCAAGTGCTACTGGGACCATGCGCACTTCGCCGATCGCAGCAATAGAGGTATTATTAAATCTCACTCCACTGCACATCTTCATACAAGGAGAAACCAGGTCAGCTATTCACAGGCTAATGCAGGGACAAAGCCCAATAAGCCAACTACATAGCGCCGACCACACAAGGCTATATCAGCAAGTAAAAAGGGATAATATTCTAGCTATGCCTACTGATACAGCCATAGCCACATACAAATTTGAAAGAAATTTTCAAATTCAAATACCAGCCCGAGAATCCTGGAAACAGGGACCTCCCGTACAGGCTGAACTCATCTGGTACACAGACGGTTCAAAAACCAAGGAAGGAGCTGGTGCTGGGAATCTATGGACCCAAGTCGAAATCAACGATTTTGCTGAGTTTAGGAAATTATGCAACAGTGTTCCAGGCTGAGCTAATAGCAATACAACACTGTGCAAGAGAAATATTAAATCAGCAAGTATCAAGCAAAACTATTGCCATATACTCTGATAGCCAAGCAGCTCTAAAGGCAATTCTCCCACCAGAAATCAAATCAAGACTGGTGAAAGACTGTGTGGAAAACCTGACAGAGCTAAGTAGTCAAAATAAGGTGACCTTAGCCTGAGTTCCAGGCCATGAGGTATATCAGCGCAACGAAAAGGCCGACGAATTAGCCCGAGAAGGCTCAGATAAGGCCATGACAGGCCCCGAACCCTTCTGTGGAGTTGCTAAGGCATTGTGCAAGGCATCCATTAAACAATGGATGCAAAAGAATCTCAGGAATGGTGGATAGTTATCCAGACTGAGACAGGCCAAACAGTTCATCAAGGAACCATAGGCCAAGTTCACGAAAGACCTACTGGATCAAAAGCGTCAAATCGTTAGGATAACAGTAGACCTTCTTACTGGACACTGTCGCCTCAAAAGTCACATGAGTGTTATAAATCCAGCAGAAGAAGCATTTTTGTGCAGGTTCTGTGAAGAAGAAGAAGAAGAAGAAGAAGAAGAAGAAGAAGAAGAAGAAGAAGAAGAAGAAGAAGAAGAAGAAGAAGAAGAAGAAGAAGAAGAAGAAGAAGAGAAGAAGAAGAAGAAGAAGAAGAAGAAGAAGAAGAAGAAGAAGAAGAAGAAGAAGAAGAAGAAGAAGAAGAAGAAGAAGAAGAAGAAGAAGAAGAAGAAGAAGAAGAAGAAGAAGAAGAAGAAGAAGAAGAAGAAGAAGAAGAAGAAGAAGAAGAAGAAGAAGAAGAAGAAGAAGAAGAAGAAAGAAGAAGAAGAAGAAGAAGAAGAAGAAGAAGAAGAAGAAGAAGAAGAAGAAGAAGAAGAAGAAGAAGAAAGAAGAAGAAGAAGAAGAAGAAGAAGAAGAAGAAGAAGAAGAAGAAGAAGAAGAAGAAGAAGAAGAAGAAGAAGAAGAAGAAGAAGAAGAAGAAGAAGAAGAAGAAGAAGAAGAAGAGAAGAAGAAGAAGAAGAAGAAGAAGAAGAAGAAGAAGAAGAAGAAGAAGAAGAAGAAGAAGAAGAAGAAGAAGAAGAAGAAGAAGAAGAAGAAGAAGAAGAAGAAGAAGAAGAAGAAGAAGAAGAAGAAGAAGAAGAAGAAGAAGAAGAAGAAGAAGAAGAAGAAGAAGAAGAAGAAGAAGATAATTCATAATTCCACGTCCTGTGCCAATGAAAAGGCCTGGCTGTAATAAGGTTTCTAACATTGGGCGAAGAAAAGCCAATTGCATGCAACTACATGCGGGAGCCACTGTCAAATCTACTAAGTCTAATAAAAAAGACCAGGCTAGACGACATACTCTAAAACAAACGGAGTCCCACAATAGATCTTAAAAGGTCGCGGTGGACAAGGACAAATAACGTCCAACTCCTAATCTACTCTATTCTATATATTATATATGAGTGAATAATTTTGAAAATGCAGAAATTAGGGCGATTGATCTATAGTTTTCAACTTGTTGTACAGTTCCAGATTTAAATACTGGGCAAATTCTTGAAAATTTCCACATTTTAGGAAATTGTGAATGTTTTATTATAATGTTGTAAACAACTTTTGTATTGTAAATAATAGTAGGTATATGAATTGTATAAAGCTGATAATCATAACTCTATATATCTTTGGTATACATTATTATATTTTTAAATTTGAATAATTATAATAATAAAAAGTTTTGTAAAGCATATAAAGCTGTAGTAATAATTTGTATTTAAACTCACAATAAAAATTCTTATTGGGTTATTAGAAATTTATGTTTGACTACATAAATATACTACACATATTTTTCGTGGTAGTAGTTTATACGTTCCATAGCCTTTGATCAAAAATTAAAAGTCAAAATGTGAATAATATTTGCAAAATCCATTATTTCAATTAGTTATTTGGCGTCAGGTGAATCAGAAAATTTTAATCCTTCATGGAAAAAGGGGATGAGCGGAACGATAATAATCCTTGAAAATGCTGTTTCAATACAACAAATAACGTCATTTTTTCTGTAAAAAAAGCAGTTTAGTTTATTAAATAATTAGTTACCATATATCGGGGTAGCGAAAATGTCTGGTACCAAGATATTTCTTTGAAACGAATGTATGATTATGAAAATGTAGGGTGACGAACGTACGGCAGCGTAGAAGGGCCACACTTTTTAATTTTTTTTTTATTTTTAAAATTCCGTGTTCAAACACAGAATTTCGTATTATAACACGGAATTCCTTGTTTAAATACGGAATTCCTTGTTAGAACACGGAAATCTCAAATTCCGTGTTCGAACACGGAATTTCCGTGTTCAAACACGGAATTTCCGTGTTCAAACAAAGAATTCCGTATTCGAACACGGAATTCCGTGTTCGAACATGGAATTTCCTGTTCAAATACGGAATTCCTTGTTTGAACACGGAAATCTTAAATTCCGTGTTCAAACAAAGAATTCCGTATTCGAACACGGAATGTATTGTTCGAACACAAAATTTTATTTTCGAACTATCAATTTAAATAACGTATTTACAGGTTACTCTTGGGTGACTTGAGGATCTTTGGGAGGGATGGGTAAATACAGATTCTTTGAATATCCTCAGATTTTCAGTTTTACCGATTTTTTAAAAAAGAGACGGAAGTAGTATCAAAAGTCTTGCTCTCTTTGTCCCCTGCATAATATTTTTCCTCTAATTTTATTTCCAGGTCAGTCTTATGTCTTAGGTTCTAGTCCCTGATGCCCAAATTTTATTTTAATCGATTCAAAATAACACCCTGTATAGCGTTTTAAATTTACCCTCATTACCTCTCTAGCCTAGATAAGAGAGACGTAAAGTGAGGTGGTGTTTTCTAAATCCAATTATTAGTTATCTCTCGAAAAAAGTAAAGAAATGAAGGACCGGTTAAGAATTTTGTTGCTTGTGTTTCTATTAATTGGTATTATCAAAAAATGGTGATGCTACTTAAAAAACTCGTGATGACGTCATATTTCGAAAAATGATGACACCTCATGAAAAATATACTTGCGCATCTACGCTTCTACGCTGCCGTACATATACCAATACATACTGTAGCTCGAATATAAAATTCTGTGTTTGAACACGGAATTCCTTATTCGAACACGGAATGTCCGTGTTCATACACGGAATTCCGTGTTAGTACACGGAATTCCGTGTTTGAATACGGAATTCTTTGTTTGAGCACGGAAATTTTTTTGTTCTAACACGGAATTTTTGATTTCCGTGTTTGAACACGGAAATTCCGTGTTTGAACAAGAAATTCCGTGTACGAACACGGAATTTTAGAAATAAAAAAAAAATAAAAAATATGGCGCTTCTACGCTTCCGTACGAATGTGACTCTATTAAATTTCTTTTGTTTTATCTGATCCTATACATACAGGATGGCGAAGAGTCTAGCAACAAGGTATCTTAGGGTGATGAATGGATTTGTATACCATTGTGGTATTTTTTTAGTATTCTTGAAAAGATAAAAAAAATAATCTTTTTCTAATATAGGGGAGAGCAAGGCACAGTGGACACGGGGGCTCAGTGAACACACTTTATTTAAACTGTATTTACGTCGGAGTAATTCGACGTCGGGTATAACGTGAATGCTTTCCTGGATGTATTGAGTAATAGCCGTTTAAAAAGTGTGCAAGTAAAATATTTTTTCTTCAAGCGTATAATAATAATGTTTACATTACATCAAGGTACACATGTTGTAGAAGTAGCCTATTTTTATACTAATACAAATATTTTTCATTTTTGTACAAGTATAAAAAAGCACAAACCTAATGTTAAATGGCTTATTATGAACGTTGCAATCAAGAAGGCTGGAACTGTCATTTGAATACTTATTTAATTTGACGTTTGTCAGTGTATGGTTTAGAATATAAAAAAAAATAGTGTTAACCCGTTCGTTATACCTGTGTTTTTCAAGTAAAAAGAAAATGTCAGAAGAAATGCAATCAACACCTCCAAAATTGCTAGAAATAGCGAAATCTTCGATAGAAACCATAATACCTACGAAATCGAAGAAAGTTTACGAATATGCTTACACAAAATTTGTGAAATGGAGTGAATAAAATCACGTACATTTTTATTCAGAAAATGTTCTGATCGCATATTTTACTTATTTGTCTAAAAAATTCAAAAGTTCAACAATGTGGTCGCAGTATTCAATGCTGAAATCAGAACTAAATATTAAACATAATGTAAAAAATTCAAAACTATTCAAAATTAATTGCCTTCTTAAAACGAAAAGGTGATAATTACAAACCAAAGAAGTCAAAAGTTTTTTTTTAAACAGGAGTTTGAACTTTCTTAAGAATGCACCAAACAAGAGATATTTAGCAACTAAGGTAGGTACAAAATTTTTTTAAAGTGTTATTTAGTTTTACAGATATTCTATTAATTTCAGCTTTTTTTATTTTAACTTTTTTTTATCCATACTTTTATTTAAATACTTGAAGAAAAAATAGTATGTCACTCGGATTAGAAGGCCCATTATATGTTTCGCCCAGATTGCACAGCTTCGGCTAACGCCTCAGCTGTGCAAAATTCTGGGCTCAACATATAATGTTGGCCTTCTACTCCTAGTAACATAATATACTATTATGGTAAGAATTCTTGTTTTATTTACTGCATCTCATTACTTTTTGAAATGTTTATATTTATGTCTCGTACAAGATATCTCTGTGCACATTTTGATATAGAACGTAAGCAAAACAAATTAAGGTTTTTCTACACGGAATACAGTGACCACCTTAGATAAAAGAGACCAGAGATATAACAGGTCTGTTCGGATTCTTCAAAAATACATTGAGAACTATCATAGGACTAGTTGATCAATGGATAGTTTAATAGTTGTATGCGACGAATAATTTGGAACTGAACTGTTCCACTGGTTCTCGGATGGTTTGCATCGAGTTTTGTAGAAACCCGAACAAACCTAACATATACCGGTTTTAAACCTGCGCAAATGTTGCCAATTTCTAAAGAAGGGTTAACGGAGTGGGGGAACTGGGCGGCGACACGCGGCGACCCAAACTCTGTGACAGGGACCGGACTTTGTTTATTAGCATCTTAATGAACTATTAGGTTTATTTAAAAGGTGTTTAATCGAATTTTGTATTATGAAATCAAATTATCGTGATTTTTTAATATCAAACAGATGCCAAGACATTTTATGTAAAGAGAAGACCTTTTATAGAATATTTCGTTAGCGTTTATTTACTACGGACTTTTCTGCAAGAGATTACAGTAAAATGTTGAAATAGAATATATTGTTAATAGAGCAAAAAAATGTTACTCATTGTCTACGAGTATTATAAAAATAGCATGTGCGCAGGCTAATACTGCAAATTTACCCTTATGAGTTGAACATTATATTTTTTCTACGGCTATTACATATTATTAAAAATTAGTCAAAATGAGAAAATGCTGTTTTGTATTGTAACCTCAGAAAAAGTATATTAAGGCTTCTTTCTTTAAGAATATTAATTATTATAAAGGATGAGTCACATAAAACTCTAGAAATGCATATGTCTGAAACCAGATAACATTTTAAAATTTAAATCTATTACAAGTCATTTGGTCGCTAGGGATGAGTGATTATCGAAATAAATTATCGATCATTGAAAATAATCGATTATTTTCGATCAATCGATTATTTTCAAACAATATATTTTTTGTCATTTCCTTTAAAATCGACTACTTGATTATCTTTGAAAAATCAAAAATAATCGATTAATTAAAAAGCCAATAGAGGACTTCTATACAAGGGAAGTGCAACCAACTTGTCAAATTAAAATTGACACTAATGACATAAGAAATCGGGTCACATAAAGAGACTGTTTTTTAGTTTGATTTTTGGTTTTTCCTATCTACTTTCATGCCATTTGCATACCTTGTTGTACCCGTAACGTGAAAAAGACATTTTAGTTTAGGGTATTTTACATGTAAAGGTTGAAATGTTTTGTCATTGTCAGCTGTCAATTATGTTGATGATAGAACACAGGCGTAACCATAGATGGGCATAACGTAATTAGTATTGTATGTTGGTTGTATATTTTATAGAACTTGTATTCGTAGCAGCAGCATTTTGCAATCGACATAAATAAATAAAACCAAACGAAAAATAATGTTTCAAGAAAGCAGGAGAAACACATTTAGACTAATAACAACAAAAAATAAAATGCAATGCTACGCTTATGTTTGGACATTATCGACAGCTGATATTGACAAATGTTTTCAACCTTTAAATGTAAAATACCCTAAAATAAAAAGTCTTTTTCACGTTACGGGTACAACAAGGTATACAAATGGCATGAAAGTAGATAGGAAAAACCAAAAATCAAACTAAAAAACAGCCTCTTTATGTGACCCGATTTCTTATGTCATTAGTGTCAATTTTATTTTGTCAAGTTGGTTGCACTTCCCTTGTATAGAAGTCCTCTATTAACCGATAAATCAGTGTTTACAAAATATAATATAAATAGAATTATCGTTTATTTTAAATAATCGATTATTTTCAAATAAACCATTTTTTTTCGTCCATGGAAACAGATTATTCGATAATCTTTGAAAAATCGAAAATAATCGATTATTCAAAAATAATCGATTAATTAAAAATTCGATTAACTGATAAATCGATTTAAAAAAAAAACAGAATGATCGATTATTTTAAATAATATTTTCGATCAATCGATTATTATCAATAATCTATTTTTATTGTATTTCCTTTAAAATCGTTAATTCGCTTATCTTTGAAATACCGAAAATAATCGATAATTCCAAAATAATCGCCTAATCTAAAATAATCAATTAATTAAGAAGCCGATTCTATGATAAATCGATTATTACCAATAATCTATTTTATTGTATTTCAAAAATAATCGATTAATTAAAAAGTCGATTAACTGACAAATCGATTTTCAAAAAAAAACAGAATGATCGATTATTTTAAATAATCGATTATTTTCGATCAATCGATTATTATCAATAATCTATTTTTATTGTATTTCATTTAAAATCGATAATTGAAATATCAAAAATAATCAATAATTCCAAAATAATCACCTAATCGAAAATAACCAATTAATTAAGAAGCCGATTCTATGATAAATCGATTTTCCAAAAAATAAAACGAATTATCTATTATTTTCTAATAATCCTTTTTTTATATTTCCTTTGAAATTGATTATTCGATTATCGAAAATAATTGATTATTAAAAAGCTGATTATCCAATAAATCGATAATTTTAAAAAATTAACAAAAATATAGATTATGTAAAATAACCGATTATATTCAATCGATTATTTTCATATAATATCTTCGAAAAATCGAAAATAATAAAATAATTAAAAAACCGATTAAACGATAAATCGATTATTTTGAATAAATCTACTTTTTTTGTATTTCCTTTAAAATCGATTAATACATTATCTTAAAAAAAAAAACGAAAATAATTTATTATAAACAGCGGATAAATCGATTTTCATTAAAAAATATCAGAATTATCGATAAATCGATTATTTTTGTAACCCCTATCGGTCTTGCTTTTATCTGAGCATTTAGCTCCAAAATTTAGAGATTCGGATTTTTTGATCCAGTTATCTTTGAAATCGCATTCGATTGTATAATAAATAAATATTGCTAAATTTTGGATTTTTTTTAGTAAACGAAAATTATGTTCGAGTTGTTTAGGGGTTTGTAATGTAACATTTTATTAACGTGACTAAGGGTCGATTCCACCGTTGTGTTAAACGAAGTTTAAAATGACTTTTTTACATTAACACTGTCGTTTTAATCTCCGTTTAACACAACGGTGGAATCGGACCTAACTCCTGTAACTTTAGTATTTTTTTTTGCTTACACTAGATTACTTTGTTTTAAGACTGAAAATTCAATGTCACTTTCGATTTGACCGCAAATAAGATGAACCTTGAAATTTTAAGTAGGTCATCATTACCCATAAAATCTTCAATGGAAAGAGGGTTCAAATTATATACAGGGTTCCCAGCTAAAACTTGTCACCCTCCTAATCTCCGAACTCGTGAAAAAAATTGAAAATCGCTTAGACCCGTCGATTTTTATTTCAAGGGGGAACACTTTCACCAAATACATCATCCCCAGCACCCCCTACTTCAAAATTTTCAATGGGACTACTTACTTGTGATACATTATTTTAAAGGGAATTTAATCCCAAATACATCGGTGTACTGAAATTGAGGATCGATCAAGTGTTGTTGAAGTTTTAATGAAAACTAAGTTTTATCAAGATATTTTTATTTTTCATCACCTACAATGTTATCGTCATATGAAAGGTTCAAAATGTGAACCATTCAGTTCCATACAGAAGTATAAGCGATTTTCGAAATGTCTTCGCACATTTCTCAACATTTCTGGAGTCACTGCAGGACACTCTACAACAATTCGCCTGCGTAGTTCATCAAGAGAATTTGGATGTGTAATATAAACTTTGAATTTTAAATGACCCTATAAAAAAAAGTCTAATGGTGATAAATCAGGAGATCTAGCCGGCCATTCTATTAGTCCTCGCCTTCCAATCCATCTTCCTGTGAAATTGCCATCTAAAAATTGACGTACAGGTGCAACAAAATGGATGGAGCTCCATCTTGTGGTGAAAGGTGAGCTGACCTTTAAGTAGACCATCATCCTTTTCAAGTAATTCAGTGATTCTGGGGTTCACAGTTGTATCAAAAAGATCATGATACTTTTGTCCGTTAAGGTTACCATCAATAAAATATGGACCTACCATATGATCTCCCAGAATACCAGCCCAAACATTCAATTTCTGGGGAATTTGTGAATGAGTTTTCCTGTACCAATGGGGATTTACGTCACTCCAGTATCTGCAGTTGTGCCTGTTCACATGTCCATTTAAATAAAAAGAAGATTCGTCAGAAAAGCACACATTGTAAAGGTAATTATTATTACCAATCAATAATTGACTCATGATTTTACAAAACTCTGTACGTCTCTCAGGATCATCTTCATTTAATTCTTGTACATTCTGCATTTTATAAGGATGGAATTTTGCTTCTTTTAGAATTCGATGTACGCTGCTTTTAGAAACTCCAGAAATAGTCTTAAGTTGTCTTAAAGATTGAATGTTGTCCATCACTGCATGTCCTACAACTGCAACAGCGACCCCTTCATTTCTCATAGGCTTCTCTCGTTCATGTTTTATATTCAGCACTGATCCCGACTCCAGGAACTTATTCATCAATTTTCCTGTCTTTTTTGACGGGACAAATTGCACATCTTTTCTTTTTAGAGGCTCCCACTCTTTGTTGAGGTGCTGGGGGTGGTGGAAGTGTATCTCCAATCAAATTAAAATTTAAAGTTTTCAAACCGTCCACTTTATCATTATGGTGGGTACTTGAAATTAGAATAACAGATTAATTTTTTTGGGTACGTATGATACTATTGTCTTCTGAGCAGTAAACCCAAAAATGGATGACTCTGCTTTTCTCTTGGGAGATGGCATAAATTCCAAAGGAATAAATGTTTTGTTTTTTTTTTCACTGTCCTAACAAATGTCAATTTTAATTTCTCTAATTCTCTCATTAGTTATCGGCTGTTATGTTTCGAGAAGTATTTTTTATTGGTTCCACCAAACGAAGAACTACTTGGGTTGGATTAGAAAAGTTGTTTGTTTTTTTCTCTGTAGGATCTTTTGCAGCGTAAATTTCAGCATTTAGCATATAATGTGTTTGAGAATCTGCAAGAATTTGTACCTTTATGCCGTACTTTGCGGGTTTGTTGGGTATGAACATTCGAAATCCACAACGGCCTCTGAAAGGTACTAACATTTCATCTACAGTCATGCTATCACCAGGTGTATAGTTTTGCTTTGAATTAGTGACAAATTTATCAAACATTTCAGAAATTGGTGCTAGTTTATTTTCTTTTCTTCTATCCGCTCGAGAAGTCTCGTCATCGAAACGAATGCAGCATAAAAGAAATGAAAATCTGGCTAGTGGCATAGTAGCTCTAAATAGATCCCTTCCTGTACCATCCGTAGCCCATAGACTTTTTAAGTCCTCATGGCCTGACTTGAACAAACCTTGAAGGTAAAGGAGACCAATAAACGCTTCAATTTCCAATTTATCTGTATTTTTGATAAATGTTGGAAAAAATGATCGGCGCGCATTTTTCTTTCTTTTGCATCGACTGTATTTAGCAGCGACTATGTCAATACGTTGATTCGTGAATTGCACAATACTTTCTATCATTGAGTCATCAAAAAGTAATCCCCAACTTTCTAGAGGAGTTGTAGGAGGATGTTCACGTGCTAAATCTTTGACGCCTGCTAAAAATTTAATCAAATTGTTTGAGAGTGTTTTACCTTTTTTTGGAGGTGTCTTTGACCATTACATTTTGTCTTTTTTACCATACCAATAATTTTTTCTTGTTTGTTCATTTTCTGGCGCTATATTTTCTCTTTGGGATTCATCAATTTGTTCATTATTTTCAACCACCGTATCATTCTAAACAGAATCGTCACTCTCTAAATTTTCATTATTGTCAGGTTCCCACTCTTCTTCACTATCAGTGTAATGATCGCTTTGTATTTCTTTATCTTCTTCTTCTTTGTCGCTGTCATCTCCACAGTCCAGAATATTTTTACAAGCATCTAGTTTATCACTGCTTGAAAGAGGTATATTTTCATTATTTTCTTGAGGGTTGTCATCATCTAGCCAAAATTCGTCATTTTCAGCCAATTCTACGAGTTCGTTTTCAGTAAGAGGACGGTTATTCATTTTTCTAAAAAATAAAGTAGTTATTAGGAAATACAGTTATATTTAGCGAATACTATTTTGTAAGGAACAATTACCTACCTGACTCAAATATATAGCTTTTACACTATAACTGGGTCACTCTGACCCAATATGATCCTTCTAACAGACTTGCGATAATTAATTTAAACTAAAAACGCCGCCGCAAGTGTTCTCTCTGGCTACCTAGAGCATACTGAGAAGTCCAAGCAATAGAATCTCCGTAGAATGTCGCACTGACAAATTACCAATTGCGCATGGGTCAATATGACCCAGTGGTAGTAGTTAAGGGTTAAATTTTTGCACTAAAAACAAAATTAAATGACTTTGAAATATCCTTTTATATGTAATGTAAAAAGTAAGTCGATTTTCTTCAATGTCTCATCTTACTAAACTGTCTACTAAGCTTTCTAACAAAATTAAAATTATCTACTAAAGGACTATTTAACAATTAATAATTATTCATTATTGGTAATAACAAAAATAGTTAAATTTATGCGAAAATTACCAAACAGTAATTTTGAATTTCTGGTAATTATTTTTAGAAAAACCTTTCTTTGATACCGAAGGAACCCGACATGTCCGGTAATGAGACTTTGGCAAGCCCTAATAATCAGCAAAATGTCGAAGTTGTAACTGAAGATGGTTATCTTTTGACTGATCTAAATTATTCGGTCGAAGATAATTTCCAAGAAATTAAGGAAGTAAGAGCGAATTCTTATAATATGAAAATTCTGGATGGGGAACCCCAAGTATTTACCAGCTTGACTATATGTAATCAAATAAAGTACCATCAGACGGGGTGAAACCGATCAGCAGGGGTGAAACCAATAATCACGTATGTCTTGCCTAATGTTTTTAGTACTGTTAGTATACATCAGCCAGCGCGCGGCGAAAGCCCACAAGTTACTGCAGGAAATATCAATCTTTACGAGAGAATATAAAAGGAAGGTTTATTTTCTCAGACCGTCGCGATACGTAGGTTGTTTTAGAGGTGTAAAGGAAGTTGTTTTTGGAAACTTGTGAAAACGTTTGGTTGTGTAGAGTCACAGAAGATAGCTGAGATAACGTTGTGAGTAAATTTGAGTTTAACTATTATCTGGCCCTAGTAATAAAAACTTTTAGTTTTTTATTAACATTGTTTAATTTTTTATTTATATTTTTATTAAAAGTGGGGAAATGGTGGGGTGAAATCGATCACTAACTATTTGGTCTAAATAAAGCTCTCTTTGTCATTAAAGTTTGTTTGTGACTTTGTTTTGCAGTTCTTTTAGTAAGTCCTTTACACTAAGCCCTCTCACCCCCTCCCAGCCTTACCCTTTGTGTTATGAGGTTATGTTATAACTTAGGGAATAATCAAACTTATATATTTTAAATTTTTCTTTTAGATTAAAAATGCCCCGAAAGTATACGAAAAAACTGGGCCCTACAAGAAAATAAGCCTATAACCCAGTCTACTTGAAAAGGGTGGTTGAGACGGTCAAACGAGGGATGGCTATAAGAAGGGTGACAAAAAACTTTGCAGTACCATACAGCACGGTGTATGATAATGCCCGCGCGCCTGCAGAACGAAAAATTCGAGGCCAACCGGCTCTATCTGCTGTTGAAGAACGTAAGCTAGCAGACGCTCTTCTTCTATGTGCCGACTGGGGGTTTCCCTTCAAAACTATGATGTGAGGTACATGGTACAACAATCTTAAATAAGGCTGGAAGAACCGAGAAACGTTTTGAGTATAATTTTCCTGGAGTCGACTGGTATACTCGTATACCCCAATCTACAAGACATATCCGAAGTTAAACAGGACAAAATATTGAGAAAACTATTTGAAAAGTCCGCAAGAAGAGGGCAATATATTTTTAAAAATATTTTTGATTATAATCTTGAATAGAATATTTTTAATTTTTGTTGTAGGTGTATTTATTCAACCATTTTTTTTTATTTTATAGAATTAAGATTTTTTTTGTCTGTTATTAAATTATTAGTCAGTAAAAACCATTTAAAAAAATAATTTTTAAGTTTAACATACATAATATGTATACTATTAATAATAAATACATGTTTTTTTACGAGTTTGTAACTTTTCTTTTTAATTAAAAACGAATTTTTTTTTTTAAACGAGGATAAGTGATCGGTTACACCCTCGAAGTTGCTAAAGTCAACTATACGCGAAATAAAAGGTGCGATCGGTTTCACCCCCTAGTCCGGGGTGAATACGATCAATTTTTAAAAAAATATATAAAAAAAACTACTGTGGTTATTTTGTTAGTGTTGACAGTTATACATACTCGAAACTTCAAGCTTCAACATATTTTTTTTTATTTATTTTTTCGTACGAAAAAGGAAAAAACGCCAAAACCCAGCCAATTTTGATCGGTTTCATCCCGTTTGACGGTACATTTAAATAAAAACTGATTGTTTTATTTATAATTTTCAAAAAATAAATGTTTTAAGCACTTTTGTCGTGCTATTCTGGGCCTTACGGCATGTTTGCCTTGTTTAACAAAGACAACATTTTAATCCAAAAGGCCGTATATGCATTTTTAAATTAAAATTGAGGAATTTTGATTTTTTTTATAATCAGTTTGTTTTTATATTTATGATGGTTAAAAAAATCGCATTTTTTTTCCTTATAACGCCTGAATACTTGAGGGCTAAGCAAATAACTTAAACCCCGCTTTCTCAGCTTAGCGCTCTCAGTAGATACGGCATCTGTTTTTAGGACGGCAGCATACCTTGAGCAATGAGAGCATTTCGGACGCTCTATAAGGCTTCTTGCAAATGGCAAAAAGAACTTCATTTAAGAAAAGCTGCAGCATTTACCAGCAAAAAACGTGCCTACAAAAAACAGGCTAGAGCAGGCGAAATTTCTTGTATAACTTTTGATTTTATGCAGAATTTACCACTGACACACATTCCTTCCAATCCAGTATTTTTTGCAAGATAAATATGGTATTACGTATTTGGAATTCATGATTTAGGCAGTAACGATGTAACAATGTATACTTATACAAAAGATATAGCAAAGAAGGGATTATTCGACGTTGCTTCTATGTTATTGAACTACTTTAATACCAATGATATTTTCGTCTAGAAATTTGGTTTTGATTAGTGATGGCTATCTGGGTCAGAAAAAACTACACCATGTTGCATTTTTTATATGTATTAGTTCATGGTCTTAATCTGTTTGATTTTATATTCCTGGAAAGAGTTGAGACTCCAGAGGGGTGAAATATTATTATTTTACAACCACAAAGTAAACCGTCACCTTTTAGATTTGTTAAAGTCGACGAATCCATCATTTTTGACATAAAAAGTGCAACTGACAAATTTTTAAAAAATTCAAAACCAGAAATTAACATAAAAAATGTAAGAATGTTCCGAATTGAAAATACCACTCGTTGTGTACTCCTAAGAGATAGCTATACTGTTGCATGGCGGTCACCGCTTGTAGCTTCAAGAGTATTCATGCAACAAGAAATACATTTAGAACCTGCATACATTCTGCCAATTCCAATGAAGAAAACCAAACTGAATACTCTAGAAAACCTTCTGCCTCTTCTACATAACCACAGCAACAAAAACGTTTATAATGACTTGATTAAAAACCAGAAGAGCAAAGAACTTTACACCACTGCTATGAATAATATTATCGACAATGATGATAATAGCAGTGGCTGTAAAGACTACTAAATTAATGTTTAAACAAAAATATTGTTCCTGTAACCCTGATAATGTTTTGAAGTTTTTTGTTTTTACTTTCCTATCTGTATACAGATATAAGGAAAGTATAGGAATCATGATTTTTTTCGACCTCGAGTTTTAGACGGATTTTTACGTTTTGAGGTCCCCTGAATCCGTTTTGACTATTTTCGCGATGATGTCTGTGTGTGTGTCTGTGTGTGTGTGTGTGTGTGTGTGTGTGTGTGTGTGTGTGTGTGTCTGTGTGTGTGTGTGTGTCTGTATAACGCATAACTCATGAACCGACACACGGAAAAACACTAAATTTTAAACTTAAGCTTTATTCCAGCGTCTAATGAGCTGATTAGATTTTGGACAGAGTCGGAACATCTGGGGGGTACTTTATAGGTGGTCATTTTTATATTTTATGGAATATATCTGTTATTTACGTTTGGGGAAGAAAATTTTTTAAATAAAAGTTACTTCTTATTTTATTATCTATAATTTTTGTTGTTTACAAAATTTTCCTAAAATGGTCCGTATTCGAGAAATTTGACAAAATGTAAAAAAATATTTTTTTTTATAAAAATTGTTCAAACAAAAGTTGTTTGTAATATAATTCTCTATAATTTTTGTCAAATAGATAATTTCTCTAAAATTGACCGTATTCGAGATATTTGAGAAAATGTGTAAATTTCGAAATTTGAAGAAAACTCAAAAACGGATAAAGAAAAAATCAATAAATTTTAAACTTAAGTTTTATTTCGACCTGACGTGAAATGATTAGATTTTGGACAAAGTCGGAACATCTGGGGGGGTACTTTATGGGAGGCCGTTTATATATTTTATGGAATATATCTGTTATTTATGTTTGGAGAAGAAAATTGTTCAAATAAAAGTTACTTCTAATATTATTATCTATAATTTTTGCCTTATGTAAAAATTTCCTGAAATGGTCCGTATTCGAGAAATTTGACAAAATGTGCAAAGTTCTGATTTTTATGAAAATTGTTGAAATAAAAGTTGTTTGCGATATCGATCTCTATAATATTTGTTCATACATGATTTTTTTTAAATGGACCGTAATGGAAAAATTGTAGGAAAAGTGCTAAATTTAAATTTTTCAGTATTTTCATTTTCAATGAATATCTATAGAAAAATGTTTCGCGGTAGATGTATGTGGACAATGTATATATATATTTAGTTTATCCTCTAAACATTTATAGAGATGCTGCAATAGGTTGTACACAATAAACGGAAAAAGCCTGTAATAACTAGATAGGAAAGTCATGTGTTGGACACATCAGATTTTTCAAATAAAGAATGAAATTATGAACGAAAAATGTTTCTAAAGTAAGTACATTACGGACAAAGACAGAGATACTAGTATTGCAACAAGAAGTCAAATTGACAGTTGAAAACAAGAAAATAAGTATACATTTGACATACATGAACTTTTTCAAGGTTTGCTTTAAAAACATTTTTTATGGATTAAATAGTTTGACAGTTAAGAGCAATTCACATATCACCACATACTTTGATTTTCTCTTACTATACGGAGAATGGTCGCACTGCGCAGCTTTCTGAGTGCCTTTTAAAACTCCGCAATTTTGATGCCTTCTTACGTGTTGCCTACATCTTGGCGCAATATTTTTAATATTTTGCTTGCTGCTGTCAGTGTCAGTGAACAAGTTTTGAGGACTTATATATCATTTTGTGTTTTAGACGTGATTTACACGATTATTTTTACTTTTAGTGTTTTGTTGTTCTCTTTTCATTGTTTAAATACCAGGATGTATAGACTACCAGTTTAACGTTTAGGAAATATATGTGTTGCCTAACCTAGTAGTAAAGGCACAGTTTATTGCTAAAGAATCAGTTAGCTCACTCGGACCAGTTGAAAGTTCCAAAATGACATCCGCTCCAGGGATACAAATTCAGGATGCGCAGAAGACTGCTGTTTGAATATAGTATAGGCGGTTGTCATATATTGTATTATCCGAGTTGCGCAGTTTATAAACTGGAACATTGAGATCAAAAGTGCCGACGCAGAGTGGGCGAACTGATTCTTTAGCTATAAACTGTGGTAAAGGCATCAAAATGGCCGCGCGCTATGTTGGGCGTGTCGGACCTCTCTCTTTCACCGTATATTAATCAAAGTATGTGCATATCACAGTTCACAGTTGACAACTTGAATACTTGACAGGCATAGCTAAGTATTATTCTAATTTTTTCCAAATGAAATGGCCGGTTAATTATTCTATGGGGTTGCGACAGAGAGCCAGTAAATTTTATGAAGGTGTTCCTGTGGCTAGGAGCGAAATAGTAGTAAGCTTAAGTTACCAACACTAAAAAAAGTCATTTTTAAGAAACTGACTACTATTTCGAATAAAAATAGCCCCCAAAATGGCTATGGTTGCAACTATGAAGGCCGCAGCCCCCCCTTAGAAATCTCACATTTGCAATCAACAGCTGCTGTTTGACAGTTCGTTGGAGTGCCTAATATTGGAATGTTTGCAATGTATGGAATGTTAGGAATGTGAATGTGAATGGTGAATTTTAAGAACATTGATATTAAAGTAGGATGAATCGATAATTCTGAAAATCAATAGGATTGTAAGTTAGAAGCAATTTAAGAGGTAAGTGGATGAAGGGGTTATGTTATAAAAAATAGTTTTTGAACAGTTAACTATTTAATTAGATATATTGATATTTTTAGTGAAAAATGTTTTTAAAATGCGTTTTTGTGAGTTACTAAGAGTGATTATAAACTAATTAGACGCACAAGACCATACCAAGGCAAGACACATATGAACTTAATTAATTCTTCATCAACAAAAAAAAATAAAAATGTTACTTAACCCCTTCATCTACTTACCCCTTCAATTATTCAAGAAAAAGTGAATCAGAACTTTCGTTCTAGAGTTATCGTGCCGGCATACATACGCACAGACGACCAGACGAATTTTTTTTTTCATTTAATTTAAAAAAATGGGGATAAGAAAATTTTTTCGTCTGCACGAATGCAATAATGAGGCCTCATCAGAACGGCCTCAGTAATTGGTTTTTCAATGTTACCTGTAGTAGGTAATTCTAGAAATTTATTCACTAAAGAATCAGTCAACATTTTTAGACATATTCTGTTATCAAATTTTAAGAAAAATAAATATAAAATAAACTAATTTTTCCGTTTCTAATTTTAGGTACATATGGCAAGACTGGTAATAAAAAAATAGAAATTACCTCATATTGCATATAAATAAATGAATGAAGTGAAATAAAATTATTGTGTTCAAATTTAAATTAAAAATATATTTTTATATTCGTAAATATCAATTGGACATCCTGTATAAACGATATCTGTACCTTACCCAGAGCTCAGGCCAATACCTTAATTTTTGTGTAAATGCGCAGATTCCTACTCGCTAAACCAGAAAAAAAAGTGTTTACAAGTCTATAAATAGATTTAATAATTTTAAAAGGTGGGGGATGGTAGTACTGAATTGATAGTTAATTGTGAATACTTTTAAGAATTATTATCGTGGTTTATATTTTTGTGTGTTGGATAAATAACAATAATTTGATAAGGTAAGATTTATATTATTTAAAATACGATGAATAACCTTTTAAAATTTATAGAACTACCGAATAATGAATAATAAGATTTTTGATTTGACTTTACAAACACGAATTTTAAAATAATTTTGCACTGTTCGATATGTGGTAGTAGTTAAAAAATATAAAAATAAATATAGAAGCAAATGTTTTGATGTAGGTAGCTATTCCAGGTTAGCAAGCGTTTTAATATTTTTTAAATTTATAGTAAATTATTATTCATTTTTAAATGAAACTAATATATTTTTATTTTATTTAAAATCTACAGGATATCTCAAAAATTTTTATACAAATGGAAAAAAGTTTATTTTACATTTCACAAAAAAAAAATTCTTGATAAAAAGTATTGTGTCATTTGAAAATTCATAATCAAGCACCAAATTTTGTAAAATAAAACAGAGAAAATAGAAAATAATGGAGAGTAGCAATGACATATTTTTTAATTTTGATTAGTAAAATAACAATCTACAGGGTATCCCAAAAGTTGTATACGAATGGAAAAAGTTAAATTTTACAAAAAAATATTATTCTAGATAAAACTACTGTATCATTTGAAAATCTATAATGAAATAGCAAATTTTATAAAATATAGGTTATATACAGGGAAATTTATATTTTTTAAAGTTAAATAGTTTTAAAATTCAGTATAAAGCAAAGTGTTAAGTGTTGATAGGAATATTTAAAAATATATGCTGACAATTTTTTTTATATTTTTGATTATTTAAAATAAATAATGTACAGAATATTCCAAAAAATTGTAAGCAAGTGAATAAAAGATAATTTTATATTTCAAAATAAAAAATATTCTTAATAAATTTTTTTTCATCGCTTGAAAATTCATAATAAAGTTTCAAATTTTGTAAAATAAAGGTAATATACAGGGAAAATATTGAAGACTAATAGTTTTAAATTTCAGTTTCGAGCGAGTGAAAAAAGTGCCTTGTGCGCATGTTGCACACTATAATTTTTCTACGATCACAATTTTTATAGCTTAGATGATGCAAGGACTTGTATATATTTCATTTATTTGGACATTGTGACATTATGCTAACAGCAGTTATTGTCAGGTCTTTTGTATCTATGTGTTCTGAGTTCGAATCCCACAAAAATTCCACCATTTTGCCATTTATTTATTATTATTTTATTTATAGGGAGTCATTTTTATATTTTATAAAAAATATCTGTTATTTACGTTTGGAAAAAAAAAAATTTCAAATAAAAGTTACTTTTTATATTATTTTCTATAATTTTTGTTTTATACAAAATTTTTCTAAAATGGTCCGTATTCGAGAAATTTGACAAAATGTAAAAAATTAAATTTTTATGAAAATTGTTAAAATAAAAGTTGTTTGTAATATAATTTTCTATAATTTTTATTCCGTATGTAATTTCTCTAAAATGGACCGTATTCGAGATATTTGAGAAAATGTGCAAAATTACGAATTTTGAAAAAAGCTCAAAAACGGACAGAGGAAAAAGCATTAAATTTTAAACTTAAGTTTAATTTCGACCTGAGGTGAATTGATTGGATTTTGGAAAAAGTCGGAACATCTGGGGGGGTACTTTATGGGAGGCCGTTTTTATATTTTACGGAATATATCTGTTATTTACGTTTGAAGAAGAAAATTCTTCAAATAAAAGTTACTTCTAATATTATTATCTATAATTTTTGTTTTATACAAAATTTTCCTAAAATGATCCGTATTCGAGAAATTTAACAAAATGAAAAAAAAAACATTTTTTTATAAAAATTATTCAACTAAAAGTTGTTTGTAATATAATTCTCTATAATTTTTTTTCTATACATAACTTCTCTTAAATGGACCGTATTCGAGATATTTGAGAAAATGTGTAAATTTCGAATTTTGAAGAAAACTCAAAAACGGATAAGAAAAAAACATTAAATTTTCAACTTAGGTTTTATTTCGGCCTGACGTGAAATGATTAGATTTTTGACAAAGTCGGAACATCTAAGGGGGTACTTTATGGGAGGCCGTTTTTTTATTTTATGGAATATGTCTGTTATTTATGTTTGGAGAAGAAAATTGTTCAAATAAAAGTTACTTCTAATATTATTATCTATAATTTTTGTTTTATATCAAAATTTCCTGAAATGGTCCGTATTCGAGAAATTTGACAAAATGTGCAAAATTCTGATTTTTATGAAAATTGTTGAACTAAAAGTTGTTTGCGATATCGATTTCTATAATTTTTGTTTATATATGATTTTTCTAAAATGGACCGTGATGGAAAAATTGTAGGAAAAGTAGTAAATTTAAATTTTTCAGTATTTTCGTTTTCAATGAATATCTATAGAAAAATGTTTCGTGGTAGATGTATGTGGAAAATGTATATATTTAGTTTATCTTCTAAAAATTTATGGAGGTGTTGCAATAGGTTGTACAAAATAACCGGAAAAAGCCTGTAATAACTAGATAGGAAAGTCATGTGTTGAACACATCAGATTTTTTCTTTTATTAAAAACTTATATGGTTAGTTATATATAATTAATTTTTATTTTTAATAAGAACATATTTCGTAAATTTTCGTAAAAAAAATTATAGTAGGATGAAACCCGTTAAAAAAAGACGAGAATATAACAAAAATAAAAAGAAAAATAATTTACAAGCGAACTAAGGTCGGGAAATGGAAGGGGGTGAGTTTTTTAAGGGTAAAAACGGTTTATCTCGATTTCCGGCAAAACTACAAGTCCTATGGAAAAAAATTAAAATACAAAGTTTTAGGTAATAAAGAGACCTACAACTTTTTTTATTATACTTTTTTCACATAACCTCAAAATTTATGTGATAAATTCAAATAATCAAGTTTTTGGTTTTTTATTTTTATCTTATGCAAAAAAAAAAAAATTTTCACGAAATTTGGTGAAAACTTACCTTTTTATGTCCTAAAGACACTGTAATTTTTTTGATTTAAAATATTTATTTTTTCACCTTATTTTGACTTAATATCGAAAAAACACCCTAATTTTCAATCGAAAATTCTCGCGTTAAAATATCAGCTTCTTAAAAAAAGTCGGGGAGTTTTTTGTTTGTTGATGTCTCTTCTTTCTGATAATGTAAAAAAATAAATACATAACTATGGTAAATGTTCTTAGAAAATGCAAAGAAAAGAAAAAACTCGAATCCGAAATTATTTTTTTTTAAACACTATGTACAATTTTGAGCTATTTAGTAAAATTTACACTTTAATTACTTGAAAAACGTAAGATTCTATGTTACATTGATAAACAAAAAAATACAAATCGAAATATACTACTATAATTAACAATCAAATAAGTTAATATTTAATAAGACATCTACAATATTTTGAGAAAGTTGTAGAATATTCTTTAAATGATGTGCTTAGATGCCTATTTATTGTTGGAATTATTGGCAGTAATTATGTAAATTGCTACGAAGCGTTTGAAGAAGGGAAAAAATCTTTGCAAGTTATTATTGGAATGAATTTTCGCAGTGTCAAATTTAAAAGGTTCAATCTTCCGTTAAAGTAAATGGAGATATTATAGCCATCGATCCATTATTGTTATTCCAAAGAATATCGTTAACAATTGACAGTAAAAAAGAGATTTAATCTTATTTACAATACGAGCTTGCACCTTATCCATTGTCACTTTTTACAGAAAATGGCCTCAGAAAAAATGTTAAATCTCAACTTTACGATTTATTTGTGAGTGCGAATGGACCAACGCATTCTGACGGCATTGTGCATGTCGTCGACGGTGGATTTTTACTGCACAAAGTAATTTGGCAGAAAAATGAAACGGTGGAAGATATCATGAATAAATATTTTCGCTATGTAGAAAAACATTACGTAGCAAGCAGCTTATATCGTTTTTGATGGGTATTCCGAAATTAAAAAATCAGTTACTGTGACAACAGTACCAGCAGCTACTTCAACTAAAAGAGGAGAACGTAGTCGTAGAAAAACCTCAGACAATATTTCAGAGTTTGATTATCAAAACCATACAAAAATACCATTTCTGCAAGTAAAATTTATATCTAACGAGAAAAACAAGGACAAAATAATAAAAACGTTAATAAAACGATTACAGTCACAATGACTTTTCCTGTAAACAAGCAGGAGAAGATGCTGATGCAGACATTATTAAAACTTCGATAGAAATTGCCAGAGATACCAATATAACTGTCATTGTTGTGGGTCAAGATATTGATCTTTTGGTCCTTTTGAATCAATTAACGTCAAATAATCATGACATTTATTTTCTCAAACCAGGTTCTGGAAATGTAAAAGATCTATTTTTCACGTCTAATAGTTTCAAATATGAATCCTTCAAAAATATCGTTGCATTTCTGCATTGTTTTTCTGGTTGCGATACAACATCTGGATTTGCCGAAAAAAAAGAGGAGTATTGTAAATTCATTATTAGACGATAAAAATGTGTCAAATTTGGCCAATATTTTTTTATAAAAAAGATGTAAACAAAAATGATATCGCAAAAAATGGATTACAATTAATCAAATTTAGTTATAAATGTAAAAATGATAATCATTACTACAAGGAGTTCATAATAAGACAATAAATTGTTTTAAAAATATTCGTTTTTATTTCCAGTTAAATAATTGCGTGCCAAGCGCTCAAGAAGTTCTGCTTTCGAAATATTCTTTGTCTCGTCTTGTTACATCGGCTTGTGCTTCGTCAGCGATAGCAACGCAACATTCTTATAAACATTCGACAAAATTGGGATATTAACTTTGAGGCAAATATTTTATATTCAACAAATACTTACTACTTAATATTTGTAATATATTATAATTATAAAAATCAACAATAATAATAATAATGGCATAAGTTTATTATATAGTAACACTCGGCAGGAAGTCCCCGAATTACGCAAGAAATTATGGCTTCGTTATCAAGTCGACATTGTTGTGTAAGATTCAATTTAGCATGATAATAATGCGTCATGCTTTCGTCAAAGCCTTTTTTCGAGTAACTAGTTCTTCTAATAAGATTGCGTAATCAACACATCTAAGAAATGCTCTGGATAATGCTGTTTTCCACTCAGCCCAAGTTCTATCGTAATTATCTAAACCAAAAAACCACTTACGTGCTGCGCCTTTTAATTTCATTTGCATATAAGCGGATTTTTCGTACTCAGTCCAACCATGAATCTGCGATAGTTGGTCAATTTTGTTGAGCCATGATACCACACTGAGCTGGCGATCATCGGGGTCAAATGGTGGAATTATATCACTTCTAACAGTAAATTTTTCAGTGGCAACACCGTCATGTTGATTATTGCCCAAATCTCCTAAATCACTAGTCGATGGTCTCGGGTCGGCATCGAGTTTTCTTTTTATAGCGGCCGTAATTTGTTTTTTAATGTGTTTTTTGATTAAATCGTCATACACTTGTTTTTGACGCACTTCGTCATCACTTTCCCCGATCTCACTCATTTTTCGGACACGAAACAACTCACTTTCAGTAGCAAAAGTAAAAATAACAGTTCTATAACTTCTGAACTATTACAAGGAGTTCATAATAAGACAATAAATTGTTTTAAAAATATTCGTTTTTTTTTCCAGTTAAATAATTGCGTGCCAAGCGCTCAAGAAGTTCTGCCTTCGAAATATTCTTTGTCTCGTCTTGTTACATCGGCTTGTGCTTCGTTAGCGATAGCAACGCAACATTCTTATAAACATTCGACAAAATTGAGATATTAACTTTGAGGCAAATATTTTATATTCAACAAATACTTACTACATAATATTTGTAATATATTATAATTATAAAAATCAACAATAATAATAATAATGGCATAAGTTTATTATATAGTAACACTCGGCAGGAAGTCTACGCAAGAAATTATGGCTTCGTTATCAAGTCGACGTTGTTGTGTAAGATTCAATTTAGCATGATAATAATGCGTCATGCTTTCGTCAAAGCCTTTTTTTCGAGCAACTAGTTCTTATAATAAGATTGCGTAATCAACACATCTGGGAAATGCTCTGGATAATGGTGTTTTCCACTCAGCCCAAGTTCTATCGTAATTATCTAAACCAAAAAACCACTTACGTGCTGCGCCTTTTAATTTCATTTGCATATAAGCGGATTTTTCGTACTCAGTCCAACCATGAATCTGCGATAGTTGGTCAATTTTGTTGAGCTATGATACCACAGTAAGCTGGTGATCATCGGGGTCAAATGGTGGAATTATATCACTTTTAACAGTAAATTTTTCAGTGGCAACACCGTCATGTTGATTATTGCCCAAATCTCCTAAATCACTAGTCGATGGTCTCGGGTCGGCATCGAGTTTTCTTTTTATAGCGGCCGTAATTTGTTTTTTAATGTGTTTTTCGATTAAATCGTCATACACTTGTTTTTGACGCACTTCGTCATCACTTTCCCCGATCTCACTCATTTTTCGGACACGAAACAACTTACTTTTAGTAGCAAAAGTAAAAATAACAGTTCTATAATCGCACTTCTGAACTATTACAAGGAGTTCATAATAAGACAATAAATTGTTTTAAAAATATTCGTTTTTATTTCCAGTTAAATAATTGCGTGCCAAGCGCTCAAGAAGTTCTGCCTTCGAAATATTCTTTGTCTCGTCTTGTTACATCGGCTTGTGCTTCGTCAGCGATAGCAACGCAACATTCTTATAAACATTCGACAAAATTTAGATATTAACTTTGAGGCAAATATTTTATATTCAACAAATACTTACTACTTAATTTTTGTAATATATTATAATTATAAAAATCAATAATAATAATGGCATAAGTTTATTATATAGTAACATAATATAACACTGAATCAATTAAGATTTCAAAAATATCAATTGGCAAAATTTAAATCATCTTTCATATTGGCAAATCTCCCACCCACAGAAGGTGCAGCAGAACAACATTGTTACAGGGCATATTATCAACTTCAAACTTGGCTAGGTAATGAACTGATAGCAACAGATTGGGGCTGGAAGTAACATCAATGTGGGATTATGCCCAAATTTACAGAGAAGGAGTTAATTCCGGAAATATTGCTTAAAACTATTTGCTGCAGCTGTGAAACTGGATGTAACAGTTTAAAATGTGGCTACCAACAATATGGCTTAAAATGCACACATTTATGCTTAAATTGTAATGGTTCTAAAAAATGCACCAATGTGGAAGAAAAAACCTACGAAGAAGTTAGTGATTCAGATGAAATTGTGGATGAAGGACCAATTCAGACTAAAAATAATATTGGATACGAAGACGGTGATGGTCTTGAAGATTTCGAAGATCTACTATAATCAGGAAGGTTTGTCGAATCTAATGATGAAGAAACGCCAACCAAAGAGAGAAAAAGTAATGGATAAGAGATTAGGGTTCAAGATAAGAATTATAAATAAGAAAATTAATGCATTTTAAAATATTATTATGAATAATAATAATAATTAGTATAAAGTATCTAAATTCAATAGTACGATTTACATTGCTATTCATATATTATGAGATATTCTATGACACAAATGTAATTAGAATTTAATAAATCAACTTTTTGACTAAAAAAAATTGCAGCAATCACATTTTTTAATTGAAATCCCCCTTTAAATCCTATCTTTAATATTTAGAATAACTATTTTAGCATGTTTCTTGCAATTTTTATGATTTATGGATTTGTCATTTTTTTGTTTATCAATGTAACATAGAATCTGATGTTTTTCAAGTAATTAAAGTGTCAATTTTACTAAATAGCTCAAAATTGTACATAGTGATTAAAAAAAAATTTCGGATTCGAGTTTTTTCTTTTCTTTGCATTTTCTGAGAACATTTACCATAGTTATGTATATACTTTTTTACATTATCAGAAAGAAGAGATTTCAACGAACAAATTTTTTTAAAAAGCTGATATTTTGACGCAAGAATTTTCGATTGAAAATTAGGGTGTTTTTTCGATATTAAGTCAAAATAAGGTGAAAAAATAAATATTTTAAATAAAAAAAATACAGTGTCTCTAGGACATAAAAGGGTAAGTTTTCACCAAATTTCGAGAAAAAAAATTTTTTTTGCATAAAATAAAAATAAAAAACTTGATTTGAATTTTTCACATAAATTTTGAGGTTATGTGAACAAAGTGTAATCACAAAAGTTGTAGGTCTCTTTATTACCTACCAATTTGTCTTTTAATTTTTTTCCATAGGACTTGTAGTTTTGCCGGAAATCGAGATACACCGTTTTTTACCATTAAAAACTCACCCCCTTCCACTTCCCGACTTCATATCAACCGTAAATTATTTTTTCTACGACCGTGTATTTTTACCCACTTTCCCGCACGCATTTTAGTTTTGAAAGTGTCACTTTCCCGCACTAGTGCGGGAAAAAATCACTTTCCCGCACTAGTGCGGGAAAGTAAAATTATAAATATTTGGCCTTACCTATTGTATAGGTTTTTTACCTCGGATGTTATAACTATTGTTAAAATAGGTAAATTAGTATTTTCCAACTATTCCATTTAATAAAATTTACTTTTTTTCTTGCTTTTTGTTATAATTTTAATTTTTTGGAAAACTTGAATAATAGAGATATTTTTATATACCTTCTGTATATTTTTAAAAGTCAGACTAGGCTGTGACATGTATGGCTTGATATGGTTGCTATATGGTAACCAAGGCGCGTTATTGTTACAAAAACGTCAAAGTTGTTTGTTGAAGCGTCAACTGAATTAAAATAAATTAAAGAAATAATGGATTCATCGGATGAAGAGCTGCCCGAAGCCATTTTAAAAGCTGCAAATGAAGCACATTTTAAGGTGTTACCTGCCAAATCACGAGGAAGATATGAAAAATAATACAACCATTTTGTCACATGGTGTAAACAGGAAGGGGTAAAAACCTACAAAGAAGAGGTGTTTCTGGCGTATTTTTCGCACCTAAGTAAGTTTTTGAAATCTAATACTTTATGGTCTCGCTATTCGATGGTGAAAAGTTTAATAAAAATAAAACAAAATTTGGATATAAGCCAGTTCCATAAGTTAACGTCATTTCTAAAACAAACAAATGTTGGTTTTCGAGCACAGAAGGCGCAGGTTTTTACCAAAGAAGATATATCCAGGTTTATGTTAGCCCCTGATGAGGTATAGCTTATGATTAAAGTGAGTACCATTTTTGCTTTAGCTGGTGCTCTCCGCAGAGCGGAGCTTGTAAATATCACTCTCGATGATATACAAGATAAAGGCAATCTGATAGTTGTGAAAATTTCCGATTCCAAAAATCATTCTTCAAGATCATTTGTTTTATGTGAAGAAATAAATAATGGAAACTTTCTGAAGCTGTACAGAAAGTACGCAGGTTTACGACCACCTACCACTCCGCATCGCCGCTTTTTTATTAATTATAAGAAGGGAAAATCCTCAATTCAGTGCATTGGCGTAAACACCTTTGGTAAGATGCCAACAGAGATTGCTGCATATTTGCGTCTACCTAATCCTGAACGATATACAGGACACAGTTTTTGACGTTCTTCAGCAACATTCCTAGCAGACTCAGGTGAAGCGATAACCAATATAAAACGTCTCGGTGGCCGGAAGTCCACTACTAAGGCTGAAGGCTATTTGGAGGACTCCGAAACACAGAAGATAAACATTTCGAATAAAATTCTTTCAAATAGAAATGACTTGCAACCTTTGCTGCCACCGTCATTTTCACCTTCATGCGACCTGCAACCGATGTCACTCCCGTCCACGTCATCTTTTCAATCTACGAGCGTTACGACTATTAACAGCCAATTAACACCAACTAATTCCTCTGTACCGGCAATTTTACATAATTTACAAAATGCTACAAATTGTGTATTTAACATTAATATCCATAATAATTAGTTGTTTTTATTTAAAGATTTGTATATGTTGAAATAAAATAATTTTCCAAAAATAATTTTTCCTACTTTTTTGTATATACGATCGTAGAAAAAATAATGTTTCTAACTCATGCGTAAAGTGTCTTTCCCGCATTTGACCGCTTGCCCGAACTCCGCTTCGCGTCGTTCGGGCCAACTGCAGTCGCGTGCGGGAAAGTAACACTTTCCGCACTTGTTAGGAAAATAACTATTTTCTTTCATTTTTGTTATATTCTTGTCCTTTTTTAAAGGGTTTTATCCTACTATTATTTTTTTTTGTTTCAAAAATTATCGAACCTGATCTAGAAATCGTGAATCTTTCTTCTAATAGGACATGCGATTGGATTTATTAGAAATAATTGAAAGTTTTTTGATTTAAAATGGTAACTATTCAGAGCGAATAAATTTTGTTTCAGGTTTAGACAATCGTTTAGAGTTTATTTCGAGAGACAATTTTTTATCATCCTCATATATCATAACAATGTTGCATTTAGATCTGCCACTGTCATTAACAAAAATGTTACAGAATGCCGGACAATTCTAAGGACATCTAAAAATTTTTATAAAATGTTTGTCCCTCTATAGAAGTCTATTAACTGAATTAAATAGCAACATTTAGAAAAATATTGATTTCCTTACAACTAGATAAATGTGATAAATATTTAAACTACCATAAAGATGTAAAAATAATATGAGATAGTTTTATCCATAACTATACCATAAAAAAATATGCAAGTAGAAACTTACCGCGTTAGTGTCATTAAACCTCACAATTTTTAAACTAGCCATTTTACTTGCCCGGTTGTATCGCGAAAAAGCAAACTAATAGTCGAAGCAATCTCCCCATTATCCACGAAACTACAAAATATTTACCGGAAAATAGTTATCGTTCAGACATACTAGAAACCGTTATTGATAACTTATCAGTGTTTGGTTACCACATAAGGAAGGTAAAAATTTTAATTAATGTATACGGTTGTCAAAAATTATTTAATTGGTGATAGTAGTCAATTGCCTAGATATAAAAGGTGGTTATTTCGATTTAATTAAATTTTTTTTAAAAGGAAATTTCTTTAAAATACCCATATTTATTAGGGTAGGCCGACGTATATAGAGAATTTAAAAAGGACCACGCACTTTTCTTATGCAAATGGGAGTACCGTCAAAATATCTGAATTTTTAATATGTTAAATTACTTGATGTGTCCATCAAAAGTGTCAATGGGCCCAATCGTATCCTTTGACTAGATTTTGAGATACAGGGTGTTGAAGTTAGAAATCCCTAAATCTTTAAAATGGACACCATAAATCACCCTTAAATATATTTGGAAGTTATTTACTTATTATGTATGGTCAAAATACATACTTAACTACTTTAATTAAAATATTGTCCCTTACATGATTAATGATTCGGCAGACCTTTTCTGGTCAAAGTAGGTATTTCCACCGAACAAAAATAGCTGAAATACCGAAAAAAAAATATCAGCATTAAAGTTTCTCAATATTTGATATACAGTATGGTTCAAATGAAAGGAATAAATTCATTATAATGGAAGTAGCTGGTTTTTCGAAAAAATGCTCGGACAGGTCAATTTTGTTTACTTAAAGCGCAATTTTTTAAATAAAATTTAATTTTCCCCCACTTCCCATTTTTGGGCAGTGACGTCATTGACAATTTTTTTAAATAGCAACCCCAATTTTTTTTTCTTGATTTTGATAGATCTCGCAATTTCCTACTCGGAAACATAATATTTGAAATATCTGACATAACAATTTTTTTTGAAAAAAAGTCATTTCAAGATCAGATACATAAATTTTATGTTATTTTGAAATACAATAAATTAATAACAGATAATTATTTGTAATTAAATGCTAAATCTAACAAAATAATAATAAAAAAAATAATAATAAAAAGAATTTGTGAAATTGTCATTAAATTCGTTTTATTATTATTATTATTATTATTTTTTTAAATTAAGCACTTAATTACAAATAATTATCTTTTATTAATTTATTGTGTTTCAAAATAACATAAAATTTATGTATCTGATCTTGAAATGACTTTTTTTCAAAAAAAATTGTTATGTCAGATATTTCAAATATTACGTTTCCAAGTAGGAAATTGCAAGATCTATCAAAATCAAGAAAAAAAAATTGGGGTTGCTATTTAAAAAAATTGTCAATGACGTCACTGCCCAAAAATGGGAAGTGGGGGAAAATTGAATTTTATTTAAAAAATTGCGCTTTAAGTAAACAAAATTGACCTGTGCGAGCATTTTTTCGAAAAACCAACTACTTCCATTATAATGAATTTATTCCTTTCATTTGAACCATACTGTAGTATAGTACTTGATGTACTCGTTCAAAATTCTTATTAGTAAAATTACATCCTATGACTAGTTTTCCAAATATAACCTAATATGTACCAAATATATGAATTTTAAACAAAAAAAATATACTGACATAAGTAGATATGTTTCAGAGATATACTGTATATTAGATAATTTGAGACACTGTGTTGGATTAGAAATATAACCCTTGTACTATTTGAGGGCAGTCAAAATTATTTCCTAGTTACAGGGTGATGGCGGTTGAATATGTAAAGTGAAAAAATCAATAAAATGTTGAAATTGTTGGCAAAAAATAGAAAATAATTGCCTTTTAACTCGGGAGTTGTTTATCAAAAAAATCTTATTAGTTTACATACAGAGTTATACATTATTTCATTACAAAAAAAGTTCGTTATACGGTAGGTCTAAGTAGGATTTAGGGAAATGAATAATGATCGGATTACATATTTATTTTGACTGGAGCATTGGCTCTTTATATTGCTTCTTTATGTATATTTATATCAGATTGGGAACTCATCTGACAATCCATGTCTTAGTTTAACAAGGAAAGCAAGTAAAGCTTTTTGAGCAATGCTTCTTAAGTTACCATAATATTGATCTGTTGGTTTACAGAATATAACAAGTAGATACCAAATAAATGAATATACTGACATAAGTAGATATTTTCAAAAGAAATATCTTATATAAAAATATTTTGACACACTGTGTTTAAATTAAGAATATAACCCTTGTATTATTTGGAAACAGAAAAAAAATTTGTACTTACAGGGTGATTACGGTTGAATATGTAAGATAAAAAAGTCAACAAAATGTTGACATTGTTGCCAAAGAATAGAAAATAATTACCTTGTGAGTTGTTCATCAAAAAAATATTATAAGTTTACATACAGGGTCATGCTTTATTCAGGTACAAAGAAGTTGATTATACGGTAGGTCTAAGTAGGATGTAGAAAAATTATGATCGGATTACAGATTTATTTGGCTTGAGTTGTGTCGTAAGTGCCTATTTGTATTGTATATTTAAAAAAGAATATTAGCTCCATTCCACACCACCAATGAGGTAAAGCCCCCAATACATTTTGTTTTAAGTCGCATCCCCTAAAAGATGGTTACAGTTGAACTTGCAAGGTGAAAAAATCAACAATATATAAAATTATTGCCAAATATTAGAAAATAAATTGCTTGTGAGTTCTTTATTGAAAAAAGATTATAAATATGCATACATTAATATTTTAAATAGGCAATAACAAACTTTGTCAAACTGACATAGTTTTTTAATAACTAGAAATTAAAAACATTAAATGGATCCTCAGAATAAAGTAGTCAATGAGCAGAAAAATCTGAGAAATTATCAACTTCTTAACTGTCTTCTTATTCATTGCGAGTTTTCTTTTATGAAATCCATTGAGTTATAGTTAGGCACACAATGAAGTATAAATGTCATATCTACTTATTGGTACACATTCATATAAGAGATATAGTTTTTTCATGTTATTGGTCATTCAAATATTTAAAATAAGTCGAGCGGCTATATTATTCTAATTTTCACGAAACAATTGTTGATATTTTTATAGTTTACAGCTTACTTGTTCCTCTCTTGATTTTTCAAGGGCTTCTTAAAAAAATATGACATGAATACAGGGTAATAAAATATTCGTAATTTTCGAATCACCGGTCTGTTTTTATATTGTCATTATGCAAAGGCATGCAAGTCGTTTTGTTAAGTATTTAATGATTATAACGCCATAAATATTTAAACTTGGAAATCTGTAACTCCGTAATTTTTTACTTTAGACGTAAAGTATTATAGCTTGTTGTAATCGACACAACCAAGGCATTTTTAATCGGTTTTGCTGGTACCATGTTAAGAATCACCCTGTATATTCGTAATGATAAAATATAAAGCTTAAGACTGCCTGCATGCCTGAAGTTTTGCTTTTTTATATCTACTGTGATAATATATAATTTTTCCGAAGATTTTCACAAAAATTTATTACCCTGTATATTTTGTAACCTATGAGTTTTAGACGATTGATAGATTTTATTAGTAAATTCTAAAAAGTGGTGAATATGCCAAAAACCTTATAGGATATATAAACTTACACTTGATTTATATATATATATATATATATATATATATATATATATATATATATATATATATATATATATATATATATATATATATATATATATATATATATATATATATATATATATATGTATATATATATTCATAATTAAATATTTTCCGAATAATTGTAGACTAATTTTTATAATAAATGACGTCTGTATTACTTTAAGTAAGCATTAGACTGTTCTGTATTAGTGTTTTAAATAAATATTTTTGCATGTATGGCGTTTGCAAATAGGATAAGCTGTTATGTTTGCAATAGACACTTTCAACTTCGACTCACTATTCGTTTAAACAAAGACAATAATATAGATGTGCTTAACGTTGCTAATTTAAGAAGACAAGCTGCCGGACTTCCTGCAATCGATAATCTACAAGAAGTAAGATTAGGTTTAAACCGTTATCACGCAATAACACAGGAACTTAGAAATATTAAAAATGATCCGAATTGCCTAAGACTTAATGTTTCAACACCCCACTCAGTTCGTAGTTGTATAATTTGTAACGCACAAGTAAATGTAAGAAAACTATCGGCAGTATGCAGAGCAAATATTTTTTTAGTTTCAAATATTTATGTACCCGAATATCTGAAGATTTTTGTGACAATTATCTAAATCAGCCATACTTAACCTGCAGCACGCGGCCCTCATGCGGCTCTCCAAGCTGTTGTGTGAGGCCCTCCAAGCTTTTTTGTGCGGCCCCAAACACGATTATTAGTAACTGAAATGGTTGAGCTACAGTCCTGTATTAAAACAAAATTAAGAACTTTTTTTTTAGAAAATATTTAAAGCGGATCCCTATCTTCGCCCATTTTCCTTTATTTGCATTTCAAAAAGGTGGCAACTTTAGTTATCACCCAAAAATATTGTTGTCCGTGTAACATAACAAACAGATTTATGTGACCCGAAAGAAAAAAAAGGTTGAGTACAGCTGATCTAAATCTTCAAGTTTACTAATGATTAATTTACATGCTAGTTTGCGTTTTGTTTATAGACCATGCTACTGCTAATAATAATTTAAAAATTGGGAAGACAAAAATTCTTTTAGTTTAGAAGAATTTAAATATTTAACTTCAATTTCTAAACAGAATTTCCAAGTATTATATGAATTTTGTGAACGAATAAAACAATATGGTAACTTAAGATACATTGCTTCTAAAGATTTACTTGCTTTCCTTGTTAAACTAAGACATGGATTGTCAGATGAGTTTTCAATCTGATATAAATATACATAAAAAGGCAATATAAAGAGCCAATGCTCCAGTCAAAATAAACATTTAATCCGATCGTTATTTATTTCCCTAAATCCTACTTAGACCTACCGTATAACGAACTTTTTTGTAATGAAATAATGTATGACTCTGTATGTGAACTAATAAGATTTTTTTGATAAACAACTCCAGAGTTAAAAGGCAATTATTTTCTATTTTTTTCCAACAATTTCAACATTTTTTTTTACCTTACATATTCAAACGGAATCACCCTCTAACTACGAAATAATTTTGGCTGCCCTCAAATAGTACAAGGGGTATATTTATAATCCAACACAGTGTGTCGAATTATCTAATATACAGTATTTCTCTGAAACATATCTACTTATGTCAGTATATTTATTGTTTAAAATTCATATATTTGGTATATATTAAGTTATATTTGGAAAGCTAGTCATAGGATCTAATTTTACCAATAAGAATTTTGAACGAGTACATCAAGTACTATACGATATAAAATATTGAGAAACTTTGACGGTGATATTTTTTTTTTCGTATTTCAGCTATTTTTGTTCGGTGGAAATACCTATTTTGACCAAAAAAGATCTGCCGAATCAATAATCACCCTGTAAGAGACAATATTTTAATTACAGTAGTTAAGTATATATTTTGACTATACAGAATGAGCAAATAACTTCCAAATATATTTAAGGGAGATTTATGGTGTCCATTTTAAACAATTAGGGATTTCTAACTTCAACACCCTGTATCTCAAAATCCAGTAATAGGATACGAATAGGCCCATGGACATTTTTGAAGCGGACATCAAGTAATTTAACATATCAAAAATTCAGACATTTTGACGGTACTCCCGTTTGCATAAGAAAAGTGCGTGGTCCTTTGTTAGTACTTATGTCCATTATTCATGATTTCATGTATTCGCTACGTTTGAAATGTACCTCCTCGATCAGAGCGAGTAGATTTTTTGGTCATATGACACCGAGCAAATGATATCAATCGAGCAAACAGAGCATGCATGTATTAAAAGAACGGTATCGAGCAAAAAAAGCAAAAACGAGGTACTTTTCAAACGCAGCAATTGTAGATAGAGTATGTTGCAACCCTTTGACATACCAACCCTGTCCACCGACAGTTCTCTTGTTTAGAATGACTAATACTATCATCCGTTTTAAAAAGAAGACGTGCAATCTCTGACATGCCTAATTTGTTCCAAGGCATACTTTTGGAAAATTATTAATTTCACCAAATCTTTTTATAAAATATCTAAATAAATAAAAAAACCCACATAATTTATGTCTATAATCCGGTCATATAATTATTGCTCATATTTATTTTTTACATTTAGTATAATCATCTTTAAAAACTTGTATAAATTGGCTGATGCCTTAAATTGATTTTTTTTTGTAAGAGAGGAAAAATAGTTAATTAAATTTTTTTTTATATTTTAATTTTTAGAACTGCCACAATAACACTAAATTTTTTATTTTTAAAAATTTAAATATTGATAATATGCATGTTATTAAAAGTTGAATTACTTGAAATGGAACAGATTTTCTTTAATAGTTATTTTCCTATTTTTGCAATGTGAACTGCCACAAAGACATTTTATGAAATTTTAATATAATTTTTTTTTGTCATATAGAAGTGTTGAAAAAATATTATTCAAGTAAAATCAAGTTTTTATTTATTATAAAACGAATTCATAACTTTTACAAAATGCAAAATAAAAATACATATTTTAATATCTAATAGTAATACGTCATATTAAAGGTAAAATTTTTTTACAAATAAAATTTAATCTAATTTATAATCTTGTTTGGATCCAAAAGAAGGCATGATTCCACGTGATTGCAATTTTGTCCTTATTACACCATCTCTGTTGTCACCACCACAAACTGGATACGATTTTATTTTAGAAAATAACATTGATGTAGCCGGATTTTTCACGATATCATTTAAAACTTCTTCTGATAACCCCATTGTTAATGGCGGTTCTGTTATTTAATTCAATTCAATTTATTAACATTTTTTTATATACATTTATATACAATTACTTTACAATTAGTTAGCGTCTCATAAAATGGCTACCACTCTAGGCATGGTTGCCTGTCCTGTGTGAAGCAATTTTATGAGGCGCTCTGTTTACAGTATTTAAGAGGAAACCGGACACACACAAAACTGCGATTACTTCTAGATTTGTTACTTTTTATTCGATATTTATGAAAATTCAGATAGCAATTCGGAAGTAATAATTGTTTCCGTGACAGTCCTTTATTTTTTTGTAAACCTTCGATACGTATTTTTTTTAACTATTCAATCGACTTTTGGGAAAAAAATTTTCTCCTCAAAACTGTACTAAACCTGCAATATTTTGCCGATTTTGTTTTTTTTATATATCAAGTGTAATTTAAATGAGAAGTATTCCATTTTTTTGTATTAAAACTCCGTAAGGTGCTGCCACCGCTTATTTTAACCTGTTCGCTTATTCTCAGTTGCACATTGTGATCGAAGGGTTACCAGAGGCGCGCGTCGAATTAGTTATCTGTTTTATATACGAAGAAAACATAACATTTTTATCGATTTAAGTGCTTTTGAGTGAACATGGGTAGAAGAAGTTTTGATAAAAGACATTTAACGTTTTGTGCTAAAAGGAAAAGTCGTAGAAATATAATGAAAGCGTGAGTATTTTATTTATAAAAGCAATATTTAGTTATAATTTTCTTCTTGAAAAGTAAAATATAATTTATATTCCAGCTATTATGAAAATCGGAGATTTCAAAACATTGTTCAGCCTTTAACTGAATTGCAGAATGTTGACGAAACCTGTGCTGGGTAAGTGGTAAAATAAAAGTTTATCTAAAAATTTTAGTGCCGTTTTTTAAAATTTAAATTCATATAGAAGAATCAACTATTGTGTAATTAAAAAAAAATAATTTGACATTTCAATATTTTCCTATAAACTTTAATAGAAAAATAAGCTTCATTATATTCATTATAATATTATTAATTATGTTTATTCCTTCTTTCAATACAAAATTAGAAAAAAAAAATACACATTCCATTTTAAAAGTACAAAAAACGAGGATATAATAATATGTGTATATTAGTTAAACATAAGATACAAGTGATTATAGGATGATTTAAATGGTTCTATATAAGTTATAAAAAAATATTACTAATTTGAATTTTTGAATGAGGCTAAATATATATCAGTACTTCTAGTTTCTTGTCTACCCGTCATTACAATATATTTTTTAAAAATAGATTTAAACATATTTGAATTGAGTGTTTGCAAATATATTCTATAAATGTTTGATAAATTATAATATATTTTGAATGCTAGGTGAGTATAACATTTGAGGTAAATATTTTTTTCTACATATCTTCAGTATTTTTTTTATATCTTGTAGCTAATTATTATTGTGGCTATTTATGTTTAAAATATTTTTTATTTTAAGCAGGTAAATTATTATTTATTGCATAAAGAGCTGTCTTATATCCAAAATACCAATTTCAAAAAATAATAAGTCAGATGGAAAAGTGATTTTTTTACTATAAATGATTTCTAATATTTTTTCTGTAGAATATCTAATTATTTTAAATGACAGTATACAGCTTCGCTCCAACTTAGTGTAGCATAATTCAGTCGCGATTCCACTAAAGAATAATAATAAAATTTTTAGGTGTAATAATATTATATTAATAATATAGTTTTTATTAAGACATTCGGGGTGAGGGGTTTGGTTACAGAAACAATGTAATTAGGATTATTAATAAACGGATAAAATTTAAATTCACAGCGAAATAGATTATATTAAGCTGGTCTACCTAAAGTCTCCTAGAAAAAAGCCATACTTACCTACCGGGAAAAACCCCTAATGTATTTGGCCAATATTAAAAACAATTAGGAATTTTGTATTTCGATTTGATTGGTACTTAAATTTTAATAATGAAAATTACTTATGACTTGTTAATCCCCAGGTAAGTAGACTAGTTCGGACATGACCTACAGGATGTTTTTTTTTTGAGTGCAGCATGAGGGATAAATTACAAAGAGTTAATATTTTGTATAAAAAATTTTAATTTAACGTAAACAACTTTTGATAGATCCTTTAAAATCTGTAAAATGACAGTCCCGTTATGCTTAATGCTAACAAAAGTTAACTAAAATAAAAATCACATTTAAAAACAAGAGTAGTTAAAGTTTACGAGTTTTTCTCGAATTGATTTGGCCATTATTGATTTTAAGTTACAGAAAAATAGTTAGGGGTTCTTAAAGATCAATATCATGTTTATTTAAAATTATCAGGTAAACAAATTTTGGAATTGCTTTTGATATATTTTTACCAACATTAGCAAAAAATTTGTTAAATTCCTTAGCTTTTTTTGTATTATCATTTAGTGTTGTGCCATTTTTTAATAATTTATTAGTATTTTCTATTTTATTTGTATTTTTAGCTCCTCCACCTGTGATGTTATTAATTATATTCCAGATTTTTTTTAAATTGGTTCCAGCTTCATTTATTTCAGCTTTGTAATAATCGTTTTTAGTCTTTTTTATTAATGAGTTAAGTCTATTTCTATAATTAATGTACTCTTGTTTAAGGGGTTTAGAATAATTTTTTAATAGTTTTTTTTTAGTTGGTCTCGTTTGTTTATAGATTCTATGAGATCTGTTGTAATCCAAGGTTTTAAGCTTATTGTACCTTTTTTTAATTATTTGATCGCTTGTGCATGATTTAATAAGATCTACCCAGGTAGCAATGAATCTTGGCTGTGGCTTGGCAAAATGTTGGTTCCATATTTGAAACTTGGACCAATATTAATGACCTGCAGCCAATATTGGCAAAAGAACTTCATGTTATGACTAAAAGATATTGCTTTATAATATTGCCCTTATATTAGTCCAACATATGGTTCTACCGTTTATATTGGCAACACCTATTTTCACAATATTGATCCAATATAATTTAGCATTTTGGTTCCAATGTGGGTGAGATATAGTAAATAACGGCAGTTTATTAGATTTTTAATGATTTTCTATTTAGGTTTAATATTTGTTTTATAGATAGGGCCAATCTTGAAGAATTATGTTCTCTAAATGATGAAAAAATAGCAGTTGCCCATATTGGTAACAGAATTCAATTTTATATCAAAAAAATATTTGTTCAAAACATATGATTAATATCAGCCCAACATATTTTTCTAAAGTTCATAGTGGCAATGCCTATTTTTTCAATATTATTCCAATATACAGTATCACTTTTGTACCAATGTGGATGAAATATAGCAAATATTGGTAGTTTATTGTATTTTCTATGTAGGTTTAATCTTTGTTTAGTACATAGTGCCAATGTTGGAGAGCTATGTTCTGTCTATAATGTAAATATTGGAGTAGGCTAAAGAATTTAATATTATATTAAAAAAATATTGATTCTAAACAAAGGATTAATAACAGTCCAACATATTTTTCTAATGTTAATATCGGCAACGCCTATGTTTTCTATATTAATCCAATATAATTTATCATTTTTGTTCCAATGTGGGAGCAATATGGCAAATGATGGTAATTTATTGGATTTTTATTGATTTTCTATTTAGGTTTAAACTATGTTTTGTTGATATTGCCAATGTTAGAGAGCTATGTTCTCTTAATGAGATGACAAAATAGCAGTAGCCTATATTGGCAACAGAATTCAGTCTGATATCAAAACAATATTGATTTAAAACATATGAGCAATATCAGCACAACATATTTTTTTTAATGTTCATATTGGCAGCGCCTATTTTTCTAATATTAATCCAATATAATTTACCATTTTTTTGCAATGTGGGTTCAATATAGCATATAATGGTAGTTTTTTAATGATTTTCTATCAAGGTCTTAAACTAAATTTTTTAGATAGTACCAATGTTGGAGAATTAGTTTCTTCCATCTCATATTGGACAAATAATTCAATTGTTCAATTGTTTGCAAAAAAAGAGATTTTGTTTCAATAATCCATTAAAAAATGCGTTGTGGGACGAGACGAGAAGTCAAATTTTGCATTTTTTTAGAACAACTAAAGAGTTAAATATTCAAATTATAAAAATATAAAGGTAATAATTTAATATGGAAATAGCTGATTTTTAGTTTATGGAAATTTTTATAAATACCTACTACCTATATTAGAAAAGTATTAATTTTGCAAATAAATTCTAATATCAATATATACCTACGAATTTGACCACTACATCACAATATTTTACTCAAACCAAATAAATGTTCTGGACAATTATTATTGTATTAAAATTATTAGGTTTCGAACATTTTACTAGGCAAAAATGTATAAAAACAAACTAGCAGCTAGTCCCAGTTTAACCAGAGCTGTTATGAAACAACCTTATCCACCCCTCCGACCTAAGTCACGTGAGTGATCACGAGATCACAGGTCAAGCCACGCGCCATCCTGCCTCACTGCTCACTGCCTCAGTCTTGTAATATTAATTAACAGATCTGTATGGACGCAGGACGCCTCCCGGATACTTGTTTTAATATAAGCTACGAATTTTGTTTAGTGAAAACTGTGCTTTTGAGTGAGGGATGTTTTTTCATAAAATGTAAGTACAATCTTTTTTTGTCAATTAACAAATAAGAATTCAAAGCTATGTATTTTGAAATGTTTGCCAATATTAGGCCAATTGTTTGCCTATATATCTCAAACCAATATTGAATGTAATCGTTAATTATTTTAGACATGTGGCAATCCGGCAGTTTCAGTTTACTTTGTTAATAGTTGCGCGCACCTATTAAACCTGTTTTGCTAATTAAAAAAAAATATATTATAGTTTGAAATTATCGCCAATATTAGGCCAATTGCATGTCTATCTCAAGCCAATATTGATTCTAATCGTTGATCACTTTAACCAAATGGCAATCCGGCTTCAGTTTACAACAGGTCTGTTCCAATACACTCTAAAACCATAATATTACGGTACGGTACAAAAAAACACCATGCGCTGTACGCATAAAATTCATACAGTGCATAATTTGTACTGTAATATTTTGGTATATACCTACTTAATATTTTGAATTTCGAGTGTGTAGTGTGTCAGTGTTGCCAGTCTAGTACAATTTTAAAAAATCTGATATTTGGTGCGCTCAAGGCAAAAGCTAGTGGGTACTTTTATTCCCAGCCTGTGCGTATGCCTTCATTTGGCTGGGTGTCTATTAGTGTACCTATTAGCTACACTTTTTTTTAATTTTTTTTGCTTTTCTATGAATATAATCAGACTGTCACTGGTAAAACACATAACAGAAAAATATTCTGGCAACACTGAATAATTGTTTAAAGAAATAATATTTTCTATTACTAAGATAAAAGTTATTTTGTTTAAACATTTTTAAGAACCTCCCACATAACAACTGATGTAGTCTTTTTACTATTAATTGAAATATGTAACACGCCATGATGTAAAATGCCGGATTACCGTTAAAGCTTTATGTTTCCACACATTTTCTTTTAAATTTGAGGGGAGCTAATTTTTTGTTTTTTTATTTAAAGAGTTTTCTGCATTATTGAGAAGTGCCTCTTCATCTGGATTTTGGATTAAAAGAAAAATGGTAAGTAGAAATCAATGTTTTTGTTTATTAACAAACAACCGAATAAATCGACTGTATTTCGAAATATTTGCCAATAAGAGGCCAATGTCATGATTGTCTTGGACCAATATTGATTCGAACCGTCAACCTTAATAAATTTATAAAAATGTATAAACATGTATTATCAGAAAATACATACCTAGGTACCCTATGGTAATATTTAGGACAGTGATGCCACTTTCGGATTTACAGAATCATCCAGGATTCTTGCCAAAAATATTTTCCAATTTTCATAAAATTACTATAGGTATTTTTTAATTCTTTTTTTTTTATTTGTTTCTAAACCTAAAATGTAATTCTAAAAATCTGATTTGTCATACCTAAAGTCATAAATATGATGGTCTTTTTACACTTTTTCTCAAATTTATCGAATAGAGTTTTAGGAAAATCATGTATGAGACAAAAATTATAGAAAATGACGTCACAACAACTTTTATTTTAAAAATTTTCTTAAAAATTTGAATTTTACACTTTTTGTCAAATTTCTTGAATACGGTCCATTTTAGGGAAATTATGTATAGAACAAAAATTATAGAGAATGACATTACAGGCAACTGTTATGTAAAGAAAGTAAAAAACAATTTGTATTTTTTGTATGTTTAAAATTATACGTATTTATTCATGTATTAGTTTAACACGAAACAGGACCCAAACCTCATATAAATAATGTTAAACTCAAATAACTTTTATGTCATTTACTAAAAAAATATCAATTTCAGAACTCAGAAATTCCAGACAATGATGCGTGCAGTTAAGTGCCGAAGAATTGACAGGGCGGTCAAATAGCACTTAGCGGATCTTTCTGAAATATCCAGTGATACTCCTCTCACTTCGCCTGAAATTTTCAATATTCAATATGTTTCAGTGAACAAGGTACAGATGATCAATAGGAATGTCAGTATGCCATAAAGAACAGAAATCTCACACCTCTGTTAATACAAATATATCCAACATATCAAATGTATCAATATTTTCTAATGAACATATTTTATTCAGATATTCTTTCCAATAATAATTGTTCTAAAAACAGAACTTTGATAATAAAAAATGATAAATTACCCAAGTCATACAAACTGAAAGTAATGTTTTTCTAGATAGCTATTGCTATACAAATCCGATAAACTATTTCCCTGATGAGGTAGCAATTGACTTAAGAGATTTGGGTATTTTAAAGTTCATGTCATCACATACAAACATTGGAAAGGGTTTCTGTTAAAGAAATTAATATAAAATAATTGATATTTAATCTTGAAAATAATGTTGTGGTGTTTCTACTGCATACTGAATTATAATTAAAATAAATTTTGTAAATTTTAAGTTCTTCCGATCTTTCATCACATGTATTTTGCATAACAAAAATTTAATTTTAACTCCTTGTTTTGCTTAATGTTATTGTAATATTAATATGTGTTGGTCCTTTTTTTTAAGTAATATTAAACTTTTTTATGAAGTTTTATAATTGTTTTATTATTATAGCCCTTATACTATTCACGTCCACATGCAATCATTGAAATATTTAAAAATGGCTTTTAAAAGCTGTATAGCCCAGTAAAATAAGGAAAAAAGGGCTTCTGGGATCAACATAAACAAACATGTAAAAATAGCGTTTTTCATTAAAGTATTTGGCCAGAAAAAATAAGTATAAAATGCATATTTGGCTCAGTTTAGATAGCGTTATCCTACAAACAAATATGTAATGACTTTATATATACGCTCAGTGAAAAAATAGTGTTTTACTTTTTTGTTCATATCGATCCCAGGAATATTTGTGGAAAGGTTTGAGAATTAATATTGAATGCCAATATTGATATTAAACTAAATGGTAAAATGGGTTTTAAACTAGATTCCAGTATTTATTTCATACCAATATAGTATGACAATAAAAATTGGACCTATCCTGTTGTACATAAATTTGCCGATATTGGTTTCAAATTGAATGCCAATATTGCATGATAATGATGGCGTAAAATGGGACCAATATTAAAAAAGAATATTGAATTTGGTTTGTACTGCATTATAATTTCTATATTGTATCCAATCTACACTTTAATATAAGCTCAATATCGTTTACTTATATTGGCGAGTTACTGAAATATATATTGGATAAATGTTTCAATACAACGTTGGCCCTTGTTTTTCAGGCGTTAGCACTTTGATCCGCAGCCAATATTTAAATACGTTTTTAACCTAGCATTGTTTTTAGAATGAATGCATAACTTAAACCAATATTATAGAACAATGTAGGTGCAAAATTAAAGACAAATATAGGACCAATGATGAAACTCAATATTAAGTTTTGTTTGTCGTGCGGCATAATTTCTATATTGTATTCAATATACACGTTAATCTTCATCCAATTTTGTTTACTTATATTGGCATTTTATCGAAAAAATATATTGAATTAATGTTTGAATATAACGTTGGCCCTCGTTTTTCAGGCGTTAGCACTTTGATGCGCAGCCAATATTGAAATAGTTTGTCAAGCCAACATTGTAATCTTGGGGCAATATTGACTTTCTATATCAGGCCAATATTCATTGCTACCTGGGTATAAGGGTTTTAATGAATATATTATAAGTTGTGCGTTATTTTCCAATGTAACATTTTTCCACTTTTCATTTTTTAATAGTTGATTTAATTTATTGTAATTAATTTTTTGAATAGTTTTTTTTTCTATTACTTGCCTGATTGATTTATTTTTTTTTTAAGTGAAATATGCATATGGTGTGAAATGGTCTGTCATATCTGTACAGACAATAATGGCTTCAGTTTTTATTTGATTTTTTAAACAACCTTCCATTCTTATAAAAATATGATCAATGGCTGATTTTGAGTCATTTGTGACTCTGGTTGGTTTGTTTATATTTGATATGATCCTAAGGTGTTTAAGTAATTATTTGTATCATTACAGTCACTATTTAACAAATTAATATTTATGTCATCCAGGTATATTTCTAAGTTTTGTTTCTTTAATTGATCTAGGTAAATTTCTAAATCATTTAAGTGAGAAGATATTTTAGTTGAGGGGGATCTATAGTAGGCCGTCAGTCCCACTTTAGTATTATTTTTAAATTGTTTGTCGTGAGAATTATTCTCAAAAATTTAAATTGATTAATTGGAGTAACCACAACCTCCGCTAAAATGTTGTTTCTTACGTAAACGACAACGCCATCGCATTTATTTATTATTGATTCATTATAGTATTGAGTGTAATTGGGATTGAGAAATTACTTAAACAATCAATTATTCCTGTTTCTGATAGTATAATTATATCTAAATACTCTTCTGCCATTTGAATATATATCTTTAATTCATCAAAATGTTTCTTATACTTCTAATATTACAATGAATCACTCTTAAACCTAAGCTGCTGTCATCATTAACTCTTTTCTGAAAATAATCTTTAAAACTATTATATATTTTTGTTTCAATATGTTCATTATCATCTAACACGTCTAACAGTTCAAGCATTGGGTAAAACAAAGATGAGCTACCCTTATCATATATAATACAAATAAAAAATCAGAAGTTATATATTTAATAAAGCGGATTTTACTGAATTAACTATGCACCTTAAATTTACAATAATAAAAAATATTATTTTTTTTTTATTTATTTTAACAAAATAATATATATTTATTTACATATTTTTTTTTACATATCATCACATTTGGTTTTTAAGCTAAAAATAAGAATTACAACTGCAGTCAGACAAAATTAGAAGATTGAAAATATGTAGAATATTCTATTTTTTTATGATTGTCCCCTTTATTTAGGTTAAGAAAATATAAATGGAAAATTTCAAGACTAATTAGACATTCGCAGGTTTTGTTGAAAATTACTGCTAGACATAATAATAATGCTAAAGAAATATAATGCAAGAAAGAAATCAAATATTAGAAAAAAGGAAAAAATAAATTAATGAAATGAAATTATTTAGATTCTTTTTATTTACTATTTTTTGCATATTAGTATCATTATAAGTCAAACCGATATTTAGAGTACTATTTTTTCATTTTCTTTGTTTACAAATTCAGAGATGTGACTAAGTCATATAAATCTTTTTTATTTTTAATATTAACAATTTTGTTGTCGACATTTGCATAAATTTTTCCTGAATTAGTTCATACCTGTTTTAAGCTAAAGTTTGATATTGTTTCATTGAGGAGTTCTAATAGTAGACTAGCCAAGTCTCCCCTTATTACGACCCTCGTACCTTTTAAAAGCTTCTTTTTAGAATATATACTCTTCTTGATCTCGCAGTTGTTTAATTTTAGATATATACCTCTAGGTTTGACAGAAGTACTCCAATCAATCAAGTCCATATAACTGAAAGCGCTCATATTCAGCGAATTTGGAACTTCAAATTTTCGTCTTGATTGCTGTTTGTTAAAATTCCGAGTTTTAAAAATTCGAAACAAAGCAAGCTTTCGAATATGCTCTCTTGTGTTTTGCAATATCACTGGATCAATCACTTCTTTTAATCTTTTCGGTAAATACCTTGATAAACTAATCATTTTCCAGACTTTAAAGGCTCCCTGCAAGCATAACGGTTTTGCTTTAATAATGAACCATATTAGACCATATACTTTTAAAATAAAAGTTACCAAAGAAGACACGTTTTCTGATGGTTTAGATGTTGAAATGTATAGCCGCAGTATGTGATTAGCCGTTGTCAGCCATCGGGAATGCACAATTTTACCAGGGCTTCGTGTGGATAAGTTTTCATCTACAGTTCCTTTTGAAATAGCATCACATATATCATAAAGATATTTTTGATCTGTGCTGAGATCAGTCCTTACAGACTCATCTAGTGCCGAAATATTCGACTTAATTATGTTGAAATCAACTAAAATGAAAAATTAAAAAAATAAATAAATACAATAGTTAAGATAAAAATAAATAAATTACCTATGGAAAGATTCTCACATCCCTTCAGTGCTTGTCCAGTAGGTCCACAGAAGTCTTTAGGCCCAGTTGTGCTGACATTAAGAAAATTGATGAGATGTCGCAAAGGCAGTTCATTTGCATGCAACTGGCAAATATACCACTGCAACGGTCTATCTAAATGTTTTTCCAAATTTGCAGTATTTCCTGAATATCTTCCAACATTGACGTTTGTTCCGTCGCATCCTATCACTCTCAGATCATCTGTTGTAATTTAAGGTTTATCGAAATACTCTAAAATATATTTCATGATGTTCGACGAAGTTCCTGATTCAGGACAAACATGCGTCAAGTATAAAGACTCTGGCATTTTTATGAGAGTAATGTAAGCACTTGGTGTTGTGGGTGATTTTTCTAGGAAGGATGGGAATTTCGTTTAAATTTTCAACAGTTTTTTGAAACATGCGCATCAGGAAGGGTAGATTAAATGACCGGAAAAAAGCGCAAAGGAAATAAGCGCACAGGAAATAACCGCACGAGGAAATATGCTCACACGGAAAAAACCGCACACGGAAAAAAGCTCACGGGTATAAAAGCGCACATGGAAAAAAGCGCAAAGTGCATGTAGTTTATATTTATATTTTGTTACAATTTTTTGTTGTTTGATTAAAACTTTAATTATCGTTGTTTACAGTAGTTACCATAATTTTTGCTGATAATTCAGGAATCTACTCAGTTATTTATTCGGAATTATTATAAGTACGATACAAAGAATAGATCTGTACCTTGGTTTGTTATATTCCAGGTGAAAAATATTAGACAAGTTTAAAAAAATTCTTAAAATACTTTCAAAATAAAGTTAATACGGTTTATAATATTTATATCTCCATTATGGATTGTTGAGGACAGACTAATTCCACCAAATCCGCTTTTAAAAAATCATAACGATCAGTTTCGCCGCAAGGAAATTATGCTGATGGGGGTGTATATTTTACTTATCTCATACAGTGTGTATCTTAATTAAAACGAAATATTTGCAAGTGGTCATTTATTTTTACTGGAGATTATAAAATTTAGATAGGTACTTATTATTTTATTTATTAGTTGCTTTTTTGTTAATAATTTTTAATTCGGGATAAATCCCATGCCGTCAATCTCTTTCTTTATAAGTTGCTACATTGCAGTTTCAAGTAACTTGTATACTTTCGTCTTTTAACAAGCAGAAGGCAACTGAAACAGACATTTCATTTGCATATGCATGGATGTTAAACAGTTTGGCAGTTCATTTTTACCATTTAAGTTGGCGAAATTTACGAAATTTTTCGAAAATAATTAAAGGGTCACTAAACGGCATTTACAAGAATTGATAGTCGAACCGTTTTAACTAAAGACACGAATTAAACTCAAACTGTGCCTAATATTTTAAAATTTAAAATCTTCTTAGAATAATGTTAGATACTCATGGATTATATCATTAATATCTATCTATTATAGACCGTTACATTAATTAGACAAAAGTTTTGCAAATTTAACAATCTTCTTTGAATATTTTAAGGTAATTAGGGATTATATCATTAATATCTATTTATTATAGACCTTAACCTGAATTAAACTAAAAAATTTCAAAATGTAAGAATCTTCGTAGAATAACGTTAGGTTTTTGGAATTCTGTCATAATAACTTTATTTCATAATATTTTATAATAAATTACGTTTATAAGTAAGTTACTAGTAAGTTACTGAAGACTGGTTTTATTTTTGTTTCGCGCTAATTTTATAATTCAGACAAGTGTACTATATTTTTTATTGATAAATAGAATTGGTTTTTGGTTCGAAATATTTTTGGAGTTCTATTATGATTTTTGATCATTGTTTTCATTTATAATGTTATAATCGTTAACGATTTGTAATAAATATATTTATGAAATTTCGGTTGTAATGATTTTGCATCTTTACTTTCCTATCTGTATACAGATATAAGGAAAGTATAGGAATCATGATTTTTTTCGACCTCGAGTTTTCGACGGATTTTTACGTTTTGAGGTCCCCTGAATCCGTTTTGACTATTTTCGCGATGATGTCTGTCTGTCTGTCTGTGTGTGTGTGTGTCTGTGTGTGTGTGTGTGTGTGTGTGTCTGTATAACGCATAACTCATGAACCGATACACAGAAAAACACTAAATTGTAAACTTAAGCTTTGTTTCAGCGTCCAATGAGCTGATTAGATTTTGGGCAGAGTCGAAACATCTGGGGGGGTACTTTATGGGTGGTCATTTTTATATTTTATGGAATATATCTGTTATTTACGTTTGGAGAAGAAAATTCTTTAAATAAAAGTTACTTCTAATATAATTATCTATAATTTTTGTTTTATGCAAAATTTTCCTAAAATGGTCCGTATTCGAGAAATTTGACAAAATGTAAAAAAAATATTTTTTTATAAAAATTGTTTAAATAAAAGTTGTTTGTTATATAATTCTCTTTAATTTTTATTCTATACATAATTTCTCTAAAATGGACCGTATTCGAGATATTTGAGAAAATGTGTAAATTTCGAATTTTGAAGAAAACTCAAAAACGGGCAAAGAAAAAAACATTAAATTTTAAACTTAAGGTTTATTTCGGCCTGACGTGAAATGATTAGATTTTGGACACAGTCGGAACATCTGGGGGGGTACTTTATGGGAGGCCACTTTTATATTTTATGGAATATATCTGTTATTAATGTTTGGAGAAAAAAATTGTTCAAATAAAAGTTACTTCTAATATTATTATCTATAATTTTTGCTTTATGTAAAAATTTCCTGAAATGGTCCGTATTCGAGAAATTTGACTAAATGTGCAAAATTCTGATTTTTATGAAAGTTTTTGAAATAAAAGTTGTTTGCGATATCGATCTCTATAAGTTTTGTTTATACATGATTTTTATAAAATGGACCGTAATGAAAAAATTGTAGGAAATTTAAATTTTTCAGTATTTTCGTTTTCCATGAATATCTATAGAAAAATGTTTCGAGGTAGATGTATGTGGACAATGTATATATTTAGTTTATCCTCTAAACATTTATAGAGATGCTGCAATAGGTTGTACAAAATAATCGGAAAAAGCCTATAACTAGATAGGAAAGTCATGTGTTGGATACATCAGATTTTTTGTAAAATGGCGAGTTTTATAGGTACATATTTTATCTTTAAAACCTAAATATTTTTGCAATTCCATGTTGATTTTATTTTATTTTAATTTTATAATCGCCAACTATTTGTACTAATATATTCATGGATTTGTGTTAATATATTTTTTTTATATAATAATGTAGGTACAAACGTAAAATACATATAGGTTTTTAGTGTAATATATTTTTATTCCATATTAATACATTAAAAACGAAAAAATGAATAATGTAACAAAAGATAAACGCACTTTAATTGACGTACTACTGTAAGTTGGCTATTCTCCTTGTAAGATACTTTGTCATCTGTTTCTTGATACTTTTCTACAGAACTGGCTACAAGCGCGTACAGTTGTCTGTATTTCTTTTTGGTGGGCTCCAGTCTGTTAGCTTGGGAGTTCACCAATGTAAGTTTGTCGCATGCTAAATCACTTCGCAATCCATCGAAAAGCATCCATATGCTCGGATGACTGCAATGAAATATGGAATTAAGGGCATTGTGAAACATATCACAACAATTGGTCGTTCTTGGCGTTTCATCAAGAGAGGCATCGTAATGGTTCCATCTTCTCGGATGGAATTGTGGATTCTTCCGGCGGCACCTTGTATATAATATGTAAAAAAATATGTAAGGACGTCGTTAAATCTCTCTTCATCAGGAAAAGTTTCTGCAAGGCTATTAAAATTATCTCGTACATCTTCTAACGGCACAAAGGATAATACTGCCAAGGATTTTAGTTTTAATTTTGTGTCGATGTTCGATTCGAATTCCGATTTTAAACCAACTGCATTAACTTTTCTTATAAGGCTTTGACACAAATGGAAATAACATCCCTTAATTTCGGCTTCTGGAAAAGTTCGCCCTGCAGCATTCATGCAGGCTTCCTCGAAATCTAAAAGTATTTTCTGGGGCGCCATGCTTGGGACTAACCCTTTTACAAATTGAAACATCTTCATTCTTAGTTTGTAACAATATGTACATACATGGTGGATACATATTCCCTACTTTGGCATGCAAAGTATAAAGTTGATAAAACATCATTGGTGCTTTATCAAATGTTCCGTCGCCGAATAGAGTGGCTTGGTTTAATTCGCACAATAACTCGCGATCTCCCAAAATTAAAATTCTGTTTGGATCTTCGACTCCAGAGTCATGCAGCACTAAGTCCGACTATTTATCAGGAATTGCAAAATGCATCGTAGATGGGTTTGGCAAGTGCTTCTCTGCTCGATAATTTCGAAGTGTTCTGGCAAGAGACGATTGTTTTGGAATATAAGCAAGTGTATCATTGCTTACTCCTAATAATTTATCTCCAATAACATTGCGAGATGTAGCATTCACCGCTGTCATGGCTTCTCGCATTTGGCTTCTGGCGATATTTGCTTCTGCTTTTTGGGGACATGAATCATGACAATGACTGCCTGGATCTTGTACAATGTCCTTGTCCTTCGTTTTTATTAAGGAATGGCACTTAGTTTGTCGATTTTCACGGCACCTCCATGTATCTATCCCATTTGTTGTGCGAAAATGTATATATTCAAAACCATTGTAAATAAGAACTCGCTTGCCTTTTTGACTAGACGAAAACTCCATTTCATTTATTACAAAAATTCAACTTAACTTGTTCAAGAATTAGAGCACAATAAATTAACTTTAAATTCCCTAGTCTATTTATAAGCGCCTTTACTTACCTGCCTATGTCTGCAAATAATAAATTCCAAGAAATATAATAATGTCATAACGCCGAATAAATGAAATAATAAGTATCTATCTAAATTTTATAATCCCTAGTAAAAATAAATGACCACTTGCAAATAATCGATTATTAAAAAATAATTTAACAATCTCGGGGCGATCACTTCCATAGATATATAACCAAGACAGATAGGATTATTTACAAAATTTTTGAAGAATGAACGTTGGTGTCCGCGGTAGAAACCCAATATTCTGATTGAACATTGATGCCAAGTTTACGTGCTTTTAACTATACGCGGATGATCCTCGACAGAAATGCAATATTTGGATAAAATTAAAATATTGATGCCAAGTTTGCGATGTTTTTAACTGCAGTAATGTTATTGCGTTTGCTTGAAATACTTTTAGGTTTTTAAATTGTCAAAAAAAAATAACGTCTGACAACAGCGGAACTAGACTAGACCGTAATTGTATTAGGGTCGTATATTGTTTCATTCATAAAATTCCTTCGATACAGTACTAGTCCAGGAGCCAGTGAATATTTCGTACTTATTTTCCCGGTCCGTGTATATTTAAATAATCTATTCCCAGTAAACTGTATATTTAAAATGGAACGCCTATCTATTAACGAAAGTAAGCCAGATTGAATTCGTGCATTACGTCACATCGATACAGGTGAGGTTGTGCACAAAGTGCCTTTGCAGGCCTATTTTGCCCATTTTATGTATTTGTTTTTAAATCATGGTAAATTACTATTTTTGAAACTCAACAAGAAGAAAATCCTATTGAGTCTTCCGTTGTGTACATACCAGCTGTTCTAAAATTAAAGCGTTACAGCTATATACCGCTTTTTATAAAAAAAAACGTTTCAGACGAAAGTTTTATAGTTTTCTAGGGAAAAACTTTTGGCAAGAATCGTTTTTTATAGCTAACCATAAAATGGCCACCTTTTTTTCGCGCAGCAACATTTTTAAGTAACTGTTACTCAAAAAGTAAAAGTCCAATAAAAAAAATATTTCCCTCAAAAGTTTCTTATTTTTTTATGTACTTTAAGAATATGTAAGAAAAAAATGGGATTCCCATTTAAAAAAACAAAGTTCCCCTCAATATGGCCATATTATGGTCAGCTATAAAAAAATGAATTTAGCCAAAATGTTTCCCCCAAAATACTATAAAACTTTTGTCTGAAACTTTTTTTTCTAAAATGCATATTTTCGGCGGTATTTAACTGTAACACTTTAATTTAGAACACCCGGTATATAAGATAAATTAACTGTAGTTTTATTAGTAAAGTATTAACACTAAAATTTTCCATAATAATGACCCCATCTCAAGCAACTTATTTTCAGTGATTTAAGTTATCGAGTCAGGTTTTATTTTTGTTTTAATAAATTAAAAGTATTCTTTATCGTTAATAACAATTTAATAGATGTGAAATACGTTTTTTACATTTTTAATGTAATTTACAGATAATAGCTCGGTATGTATTTGTTTTTAAATAATTTGACAATTTATGAAAAAAGGGAGTAAAAGTGGAATGACCAGTGGCCAGTAGGTCAATACAATATATCATATATTTCTATTATAACATAACTAAAAGACCTACATCTTTTTATCATAAGGGCACAAGTTAAAAACCATTTTAATATATGCATTAGAATGAAGTAATAATAACTTAAAGAGACGTGGTCTTAAAGTAATAGCTGGTGCAGCATGTTTTTTAAACGTTTCCTAGTTCCTGCTAGAATTAAATCACTTTCTATGAAATGTGCTCTAAAAACGGCATTTATAGCAGTCAGTATTTCAGTCTTAGGTTCTCTTCCTAAAGCCCTCATCCAAGCTGCATACCTATTAAAAAATAATTAAAAAAAAACATTATATAACTATATAGTTTTTGGTTCTGGATGCTTCAAAAGAGGACACTTAGCCGACAATTTGCCTCAGATAGCTAAAACCCAACAGTCCCACCCCGAACCAGGACGTATTGCTATCCTTTTAAGTAAAAAATAACTAACAATGAGTTACCTGAAAAATGAAGGCGTCTAACTTTACATAAAAAAAAAAACATACACTTTTCCCACTGTTGCAAGTACCCGATGACGATTAGGTAAATATCAATTAGAAGCATGTACCTAATAGTTATAAAGCTTATTTTAACACAAAAAGAATAAAGCACTAGTCGAAAAGCAGCAATCAAATATAAATAGACCACAATATTAAAATTCAAATTAAAAACTATAACTATAAAAGACAAATACTCTAAAAGCGCAAAAGATCAAAACCAAATAAAATGAATAACCATAATAATCTAAAAATCACACTAAAATTGCAAAAACTATTACTGTAAAATCATAAGATTACATCAATAATTCATATGCGTCGGAGTATTGCAAATGTCAAAAGTTCAGTGTTTCCATGAAAATTTAGCTGTTTTTAGCAGTATTATAGGACCACTTCTACCATGCGCATCCAACGATATTGGCGTTCCACAGTTCACTGTATTTTCCTCACACCTCTAGTACAAATGATTTGACATAACGAAACTAACAACAATTATAATTAATGTAGAGTAATAAATGTTTCGTGAATTCTAAATAAAATAATTATTATATAAAAGTGTAAAAGGAAATGTAATTTATTTCCCTATTTTCTTCTGTAATATCTTCAATTATTATGTTTAATTTCTATAAATAAACCAACTGGTTAGGTGAAACATTGTGATATAAGATTTTATTTATGTGTCCTATGCGTACACTTTAATATACAAAACAACTAAACATTCTTTAAATAATTGCGGTCGTAGAAATAATTGTGTACATAACTCGTTTGAAAGTGTATTTTTTGCACTTGCCAAATATATTATCCATACAGATTAATCAGACTATTTTTTTACTTAACTTCAGTACATCTCTTACTACTAAAACTATTTTTATCAATGGAAAAAAAGGGCCGTGTTCTCGTATGTTTTAACGCATTTTCGGCCTCAGCCCATCGGATCCCCCCTCTAAATATATATGAATTTTGCTTAGAATTGCTAATCCTACAATTCTCTATTCGTGCTTGCTGACTGGGAAAATAAATACCGAAACTCGTCACTGTCTCCTGGATTATACAATAGATTATGATGAGAACTTCACAACAAATACACTTTTATGAATGGCTAGTTGGGAATGTGGGGCGATCACTTCCGTCACAAGGCTGGTACCTGCTATAAGTACCCATTCAATTACGGCATAATCGCGCTTCAAAGGGATTAAAATGCTAAGAAATATTTCTAGGAATAAAAATATTTGTAAGATTTTAGATATTCATTAGAATGATAAATACTGAAAACGCATAACTTTTACAAAAACATATTTAGATCAAATATTGTTCCTATAATCTAAAATTTTAAACTATATAAATTTATTTTTTTTTTATTGTGGTACTTTTTAAATTTTTTTGTAAACAGTTTGTTGGGTTAATTTTAACATATGATTGAGCTTAAAATATGTACAAAATGGTATAAACTCGGTTGAGAATTATAGAAGTTGGATTAAAATCAGAATGCCATTCCCATGCATTTGTTGTTCTGTGTACATAATATCTGTGATATAAGTCCGCATATTTGGTGGTTACTTTTCACACCGATATAATTTTTGATTATGTATTCATAGAACTTAATATTTTTATTTTTATTCAGAGAATCTTCAGTTCTGTATCCTATTCTTAACGAGATATAAACTACATGTACTTTGCGCTTTTTTCAATGTGCGCTTTTTTCCAATGTGCGCTTTTTTTCATGTGCGCTTTTTTCCTTGTGCGCTTTTATACTTGTGCGGTTTTTTCCGTGTGCGCATCTTTCCACGTGCGCTTATTTCCTGTGCGTTTATATGTCTGTGCGCTTTTTTCTGGGCGGATATTTCCTGTGCGCTTATTTCCTTTGCGCTTTTTTCCGGGATTCAGATTAAATAGTTACAACAATCATCATTCGACAGTCGTTCAAAAATTATTTAAAAGAATATTATACATCTAACAGGCGAAAATAAAAAATCCGGCTTTTGATTTATTCCTCTTTTATTTGATTCGCTAAACCATCAAACCATCACATCACTAAACAGTTTACTTTGCTGATTTATGGAACGTCCTGACTTTTTTTTTCAGAGACCTTTTTTTATATGAGTTTCAAATATAAAATTTCATGAAACCAGATATCGAAAGGGACAGATTTGAACAATTTAGTAATGTTTGAAGAAACATATTTTTTGAATATTCTTCAGAATAAAACTATCCTAAACCAACAAAAAATAAAAGAAAATTAACTCGAAAATTTGCACTAGATTGGATGAATATGATAAATTCGATCTACCGGGGCAAGTTGAAATATTAGAACCTGATATAAAAACAGCCCTCTTCTAATTAAAATAATTTCACATGAACTCAGTGACACGACAGAAATTGTTTAATTGTTCTCATAACCAACTCAGTTAAGGGAAATTTATTTTTTAATATCTAAGCACATTCGAATAAAAAACAATGTATGCAACACGAACGAAAAGTGTTTTTTCGTACTACTACGAGTCACAAGCTTCTCGTTAGCCCTGGAAAACTCAACATTTCGTCCTTGTTACATAAACTACTATTTTTAATTTTTTAATCTATACTTTCTTATCTATGCTATTATGCTAATATCATGTACATTATCTCTTACAGGCCGGATGATGGTTTTTGGCCGAAACTAGTTACTTACTGCTTCCTTTTAAATAAATTTGTTGTGCTTAAGACGTTTCCCTTTCCTTTAAAGAAGTAGTTATTTTCAAGACAGAAACGGCATATTATTGTGACACATGGCTTTGAATTTCATTTGATTTTTTGTAAATGATATAATTCACGTAACTGAAGTTACGGAAAAATAGCTAGATAATAATAAAACAAAATATACGTCTTCACATCTTATTTACGAAATATCCCGTATTTATTAATTAAAAAAGCCCATTAGACAACTTTGTGCTTGACTTAAAGTTTTACAATACTTGCTTTAACTGTACCTTTGATATATTTAAAAAAGAAGAGCCTAGCTTGCAGATATTCCCATTATTCGAAATAATTTATCCAGATATTAAAATTCCTAGGTACTTTTGAAAACTTATAATTGAATACTCTTATAAAAGTGGATTAAAGATGTCTCCGTAAATAATAAGTTGCATGTCTTTGTAATGAGAAATAATGAATTCAAGACGAATGAAAAATGTTGAGTGCTTCACAGTAAATCTAAAGAATACTAGATATTACAGGGTAGTATATTAAGACAAGTGATTAATAAATATTCATAGATTAACAAATACATTTAATAATAATTCTAAAGCTACTATAGAGGTTGAAAAAACAACATAACAAAAGTTTAAGAGTGTACAGATATTATTTTTGTTAAATTTTGTAAAATATTGTTTCAGAATAATGAAAACACCTACATTTTTTATATCGTTGTGGGTATCAGACAAACGAAGAGAATATGATGTGGACATCGTTACCTGGGCCATAATATTACGAATAATATGCAAGATAATTTTTACTTTCCTATCTGTATACAGATAAGGAACGTATAGGAATCATGATTTTTTTCAACCTCGAGTTTTCGATGTTTTTTTTACGTTTTGGTATCCCCTGAATCCGTTTTAACTATTTTCGCGATGATGTGTGTGTGTGTGTGTGTGTGTGTGTGTGTGTGTGTGTGTGTGTGTGTGTGTGTGTGTGTGTGTGTGTGTGTGTGTGTGTGTGTGTGTGTGTGTGTGTGTGCGTGTGCTTGTGCGTATGGTAAAACTTCCAAACAATAATTAGATTCTTAAACAAATTTCTAGTTCTTGTTTTGCAAAAGACTTTTTTGCCTTCTTCGGTTACCTCTGCCACTTTTCTTTTAGTAGTTTCGAGGAGAATTTTCTTATGAAAACCAGTATAACCATCAATTGGTTGGTAAAATTTTGATATTTTGGGTCTGGTAAGACTTGTTAAACTTTCTTCTTAGGAAGCTGTAACCTTATGGAGAATACAAATTTAATGTTAGATCAAAAGCTCTTAATTGAGAATTATATTTGCAAGGGCCGTTATAATAATATTTCAAAAGTTCTTGGAATTGTTGTTAACAGAAACTTGCAAAAACATATATCATTTTATTCCTAAAATATAAGATATCACACAATGCACATTCATATAATATCATTGTGCTAGAAAAATACTAGGTAGGTACTGAGACAATTTAAAAAAAGTATTTCGAGAAACTCAACTTTTAATGTCATCATTGTACTTAACTTTTTTATTGCTAAATTATTAATAATGTCATTTTGTGTAGTTCGTTGTGATTTGTATAATATATATTATAAAAACCTACCGTCAATGTTAATGTGCCAAGTTTTTTTAATAATTATGTCCTTGTTATAGTAAAAACACCTTTAAACACATTTTTAAAGTTTTCTGGATTTTTGCTTTAAATTATCGTACAATTGAACTGACTAATTATGTGTTTAAGTAAAGGTATATCTCTTCTTTGTTATAACAGTCTTTGTATATTGTTCTAACTTTTTACATAATCAGAGAAAAAAGTAAGACATCTTAATATATCCTATTTCACCAACAAAAATGTAGAATAATTAATCTCACATCAAAAGAAAAAAGTCATTTTAGGATTTCCTAATAGACTTTAACTTAAAAACTAAATAAAATGTATATTGCAACTGTGTTTAAATAAATGAATGTTTTTATACCTGACTATAGCACCAGACAAACATTTTTTTAGATAATAATGATCTGCATAACTCAAAATAGACCAAATCAACATTATTTAAGTTGTTCTAGTATTGTTTTAGCATAACGATGTAAACTCCAATAATAAATATTCACATTTTTTTGGGACGTTTTTTAAGGATATTAAAAAAAACATGAATAATGTAATATTCTGTTTAGTTTTGTACTATATAATATAGTTCATTAGGTAGCGATTTAGAAGCAAATTATGTTCTATTTATAGAATAAAAAATCACTCATAATATCTAAATATTTATACCTATTTATATTTTGGACAGGAAGACTATTTTATGTTTTTGGCTCTGAATAGTTGTCTTAAGAATTTTAAAAGCTTCCGTAGCTCCTTCTGGATATTCCATGCATATCTTAGAAGTTCATTTTGTTTAAACCTAAAACAAATTAAGTACAAAAAATAAAAATTTAAACAATACAAAATAAATTTAGTCTGTTAGATTAGTTAAAAAAAGGCTATGCCTTTTTCCTTAAACATTCTTTCTGAAAGAAACTTAGGTTTCTCTAATTACTTGCTGTTTTAGTATTTTAGTAGCAGAAGAATATAGTGTAGAAGTAGTGACAGGGTTGATTATTATACTTCTTTCGTCGAAATTGCATTTTTCTTTAATATTTTCCTCCCCTGAGGTCTGTATTAAAAATGTTTATTAGCATAAAAAGTTATTCAGGTGGTCACTTGTTGAATTTCTATATTTTGGAACCATGTATTTCTTTCTCTTATCAAGAAAAGGAAACCTAAAAAAAATAACAATAAACTTTACAAAGATGTGATATTAAAATAATAATAAGTAATTAACCTTTACTATAATCGTTATGAGACGGATGAAGACAAACTTAGCTGGAGTTAACTTGCTCTTAATTTTAATTTTTCGATAAGAAAATAAGAAAGTTTAATTGCAAAAAAGGTGATTGCCTAATGCACCGCCTCTGATAATTGGGTTGTGTCTGTACTTACTTATGATATTATCTTGAAGAAGCATTTTTAACAGGCCTTTTACACATAAAGCATGTTTTCACCATATTATTAGAGACAATAAATCTTAAATATACATTTACAACCCTTACAACGTTATAAATAATAATATTTTCCGTAAAATACAAATAAGAAATTGACATGTGTCAGAAAGTGTCAGAACTGGCGCTGTCAAACTTGGCAACGTTGATTAAATAAGCCAATTACAGAAGAGGTATTTTCCCCCCTCGGAGGAGTAGATGTTGCTAACAAAATTTAGCGGGGGGAAGGGGGGAATACTCCCTCTAGTAGTAATTGCTCGGAGCAATTACCTGAATAAATTTGAATGACATAATGTCATAATTAATGTAAATAAACAAAGAAAGCGAACTCTGAAACCATGTATAGAATTCAGAACGTTTCTTTGTCCTTTTTAGGCTCCTAGAACTTAACTACAAACTAATTGAGAAAACAATGGAAAACATATCTACAGAGGACCAGAACGAATCTTCAAAACAAGAAAGAAATACTTGATAAAAGGTTCAACTTCTACAATTTTCAATTTGACAATGGACTTTTAAAAGGTATCTTTTCATTCTAGTTAACTCACAGAACATGAGAAATGGACCTCCTATTAAACTTCTACCCAAAACGGAGTATACGGAGTGATCTTTTAATAGATTTTATTCCTATAATCCGGCCAATCTAGACATTCAAGGATACATAATTTCGCACCTGGCTGAAAGTTTGTAGGATTGTTCAAAACACCATTATAAATGAAACCTAAAAAGTCCTCATCAATCCGGCACCTGGAAAAAAATTTACTCGGGGTCAAAGGTCACAAAAATGGGTTTTTCGCGATTTTGAGAAAAACGGTAAGTTTTATCACAAAATTAGTTTAAATCAAAATTATAGAGCAGATAATTATCTATAAAAAATTTTAAGATTTTTTTTCCTAAGAGCCACTGATTCCTAGATATAACAATTCAAAAAGTTCGAAGAGTTGGAATTGTCGTAATATGCACACGTTTCCACGCCACCTTTGAGGTAGTGTACTTAGCGCGTTTTTTTAACGTGGTTTCCCCGGTAGGCCTATTCACGGATCTGTTGTGACTCTAATTTGAAACTATTAAATAATAAAAGATATTGGCAAGAGTTGAAAATGATAAAAGCGGTGTAAATAAAAAAAGTAGGCAAATTTATTCATCGGAATCATAAATCTCAAATATTTCTGCTTCCTCTTCCAGTTGTTGTTGTTGTTCTTCTTCTTCTTCTTCTTCTTCTTCTTCTTCTTCTTCTTCTTCTTCTTCTTCTTCTTCTTCTTCTTCTTCTTCTTATTCTTCTTCTTCTTCTTCTTCTTCTTCTTCTTCTTCTTCTTCTTCTTCTTCTTCTTCTTCTTCTCTTCTTCTTCTTCTTCTTCTTCTTCTTCTTCTTCTTCTTCTTCTTCTTCTTCTTCTTCTTCTTCTTCTTCTTCTTCTTCTTCTTCTTCTTGTTCTTCTTCTTCTTCTTCTTCTTCTTCTTCTTCTTCTTCTTCTTCTTCTTCTTCTTCTTCTTCTTCTTCTTCTTCTTCTTCTTCTTCTTCTTCTTCTTCTTCTTCTTCTTCTTCTTCTTCTTCTTCTTCTTCTTCTTCTTCTTCTTCTTCTTCTTCTTCTTCTTCTTCTTCTTCTTCTTCTTCTTCTTCTTCTTCTTCTTCTTCTTCTTCTTCTTCTTCTTCTTCTTCTTCTTCTTCTTCTTCTTCTTCTTCTTCTTCTTCTTCTTCTTCTTCTTCTTCTCTTCTTCTTCTTCTTCTTCTTCTTCTTCTTCTTCTTCTTCTTCTTCTTCTTCTTCTTCTTCTTCTTCTTCTTCTTCTTCTTCTTCTTCTTCTTCTTCTTCTTCTTCTTCTTCTTCTTCTTCTTCTTCTTCTTCTTCTTCTTCTTCTTCTTCTTCTTCTCCTCCTTGTTCTTCTTCTCCTCCTTGTTCTTCTTCTTCATCCTGGGTGCATGTAAATTGGCAAAATAGTGATAGGTCGCATGTCTCCTCTTTGGTATCAAACGAGTCCTCTAGTGTTGATGATTTAGCATTGGAGCACGACCGGTCTTGACAGTTAGTGCATGCTGCAGAACAAAACAGTCCAACTTTTTTACAACCACATTTAGCACTACATCCTTTTTTGCAGTTGCAAAAAATTGTGTTGAGCAGTTTTTCCGGCGCAGGTGGTAGTAAAGTTTGAACTGGTTCTACTGCATTGTCGACCAACTTCCAACCCCAGTCTTTTGGGTCTAGCTGATAACCAAGCCACACTTGAACTTGATAATATACCCATAAAAGATGTTGAGCAGCCGCAGAAGTTGGAGGAAAAGAAGCTAATTGTACTTGTTTTTTATTTCGAGTATTTTTAACGAAGCATGCGTATCGAAACTTATCTAAACACGCAGTTTTTTAGGAGCTCCATACATAGAGAGAAGAAAGCTAATTCCGTGAGTGATAACTTCTTGTGGAGTAGAATTACAGTTTTTAAAAACTTCAGCACACTTAACTAAATCTTGTTTTTCAAACATTTTAAAACTGTTGTTTTACCCCTCCTGAAAAATGCATATGTCGTATCACAGCCAGTTATTGCGTGTAGAAATAGTACATGTTTTTGACACTTTGCAAAAGTTGATAAACTTTTCGACGAATATATTTCGGATTGATGTTGATATTTTCCCGGCTTTAAAAAAAATAGTTTTTTCTATTGGAGTCCGAGCAGTGAGTAATACGAGTAAGTCAATATCTTCACCTACAACAATCGTTGTATTTGTCAAATTAAATTGCTCAATTGCTGTTTCAACTATCATTACATCAGCATCATTATTAGCTTGTTTGACCAATATATTTTCAGCAGTAAACTTTTCTTTTAACATTGAAATGAACCAAGATTTGTTGTGAGTATTAGCAAAAAATTTCTGTTGGCTGGTAGGAATTGTCATTGATTGATCAAATAACATATCAGAAGATGAAGATGTTGCTGAAGTTCTGCGACGTTGTTCTGCGGCTTTGATATTTCTCGTAAAGTCATTATAGCCATCAAATACGACAGTAATGCTGGAGCCAAAATGTCGACGTACATACTGAACGTATTTATCTAAGATAACGTTGAATGTTTCTTCGCTATCCCACACAACGCGGTGTAATAAATCTCAAGGTTAAACTGGCGTATAAAATGAGGGACTGGGTTTCTTTTTACCTGAAATTCTCATATTTATAATATTTTATTTTTGTATAAGTTACACTGACCGATAGAATAATATTTTGACTTGTATTCAGTAATGTATATACGTAGTGTACTTATACATATTACGACGATTCCAACTGTTCGAACTTTTTGAATTGTTATATCTAGGAAACGGTGGCTCTTAGGAAAAAAAATCTTAAAATTTTTTTATAGATAATTATCTGCTCTACAATTTTGATCTGATCTAATTTTGTGATAAAACTTACCGTTTTGCTGAAAATCGCGAAAAACCCATTTTTGTGACCTTTGACCCCGAGTAAATTTTTTTCCAGGTGCCAGATTGATAATGACTTTTTAGGTTTCATTTATAATGATGTTTTGAACAATCCTACCAACTTTCAGCCAGGTGCGAATTTATGTAACCTCACTTGCATTTTTTGGTCTAATTTTACCGGAGCATATTATACTTAAATAATAAATTAAAGTAAATTAAAAGTTAAATGTCAATACTATATTATTTTTGTGGCAAAAGTATCCCAGTACATTCATATGGATTTTGAACCGTAACAATCGTATCACCACCCATCATTCGTATGAAACTTTATTACGACCAATGTACTAAAACAGAAGCAACATGGCACATGCCCAATATCCGTCCTATTAAAAAAAAAAAACAATTTATTACGAAGAATACGCCGAAATTGAGATCATCTCGTTGAAATAACGTACTCAACTTTCCACAAAAGAGACTATCCAGTTTTTTATTTTTTTTTACCTTTTGCTTTCGAAATGAGTCCGAGATTTCCGCTTCCGCTCTTGTCGTCCCTACAAAGGCAACATTGTTAGCCGCGATTACCCTTGGGCTTCAATTGTTGATACTCGCCATTGTCACTGAAATAAGATCTAGTGGGTTTTGAGATTGGGACGCACGACTAAAGCGAGGTATACCGAGACAACTTAATTGGTTCAAATTTTTTCGAACAATCGTGAATTTACTGTATTATCCTTTCAAGGGAAATTTAAAAATAGTATTTTTAGTATACAGGAAAATGATAAAGCTGACTTAAAAACAAAACATAATTATATTTATCATATATTAAGGTTTAAAAGTTAAATTTAAAACTGATAATAGTAGTTTGTAAAACAAGGTGGATGTGATAGCCGTATCGCATTTAGACAAAGTCTGAGTGCGATATGGACAATCCACACGAGTTGTATATTATATTTTTTCTATGACCCTAACCAAACTCTACATATTTAAAAAAATATTTTAGGTAATTAAGACAAAATAACTAATTTTAAATAATTTATGAATTTTACTAATTTATAAAATAAAATAAATATGACAAAAATAGTTATTTATTATACAAGGAAAAAAAGTAATTAATTTCAGCTCGAGAACTAAAAGCTAATATTTTTTCCGTGTATGGTATATTATTTTTCTTGTGAAAAACGACGAATAAATATTGAAAAAAATATACTAAAATATCTACTTTTTTTCTCCTGGGCTCGTCTGACTATGTCTGTCTCATGTTTTGAGGTAGTCTCAAAAAACTCACACCTTGAATCCCTTCTCATAAATTTTTGGGAAATTGAGGAAGTTCCTACCCAAAAAATGTTGACCCCGATGAAGAACTTGTAGAGCAAGACTTCAAAAACAATATTAAAGTTTTAGAAAATGGCTCCTATCAGGTGAACCTACCATTAGTCTCTCCCGACCAACTCACCAAATTGAGCGACTCTTTTCAAATAGCTAAAAAACGCTTTTTGTACCTTAAAAATAGATTTAAAAATAACCACTCACTCTTTTCTGAATATTAAAAATTTGTTCAGGAGAACATTTCTCTCAATCATGCACAATATATACACCTGTCTTTACAAAATCATCGTCTCCTTAACAAAAATTTTCTCTTACATCATTGCATTATCAGAGAAGCTAGTACTACGACCCGATTACGGGTTGTTTTTGATGCCAGTTGTAAGAGTTCAACTGGATACTAACTCAACGACATCAATTTAAAACGATTTCAAGTCCATCCGGACTTATTCGATATTCTCTGTCATTTTAGACAATTTGCCTATGTATTTACTTCAGATATTGACAAAATGTACAGGCAAATTAAGATCAATCCTGATCAAACCTTTTCACAGAATATTCTTTGGAGGAATAATCCAAATGAACCCCTAAAATGTATAGAACTTACTACTATCATATATGGCACAAAATCAGCCCCATTTCTAAGCACTCGTACGCTTAATGAAATAGCCTATACCCGTGGAATTTATTTTACACACGCTTCTGATGCCATTTTCACTCAGACATACGTGGACGACATTCTCTATGGAAAAGACATGTTGAAAGATTTAGAAAAATCATATCACGAATTAAATGAACTCTTATATAGCTCTGGTTTTCACCTCCATAAATGGTGTTCAAACTCCCCAGAATTCTTGGAATATATTTCTGAAACTTCTCAACCTCTTACACGAGATATAAAAATTGAAAATATCTCTAATAAGGTTTTAGGGTTTTCATGGCAACCTGCCAAGGACATATTTTCAATCTCACTTCCAGAGTCTTTAAATTGTGAACCTATTACAAAAAGAAAACCTCTTTCTATTATAGCCCAGATGTTTGACCCCCTAGGTCTCATAGGTCCTGTAATTCTTTTAGGCAAAATTTTCATGCAAAACTTATGGAAAGAAAAACTTAGTTGGGATGAACCACTCTCACAAACACTTGTTGATGAATGGAAATCCTTTATATCAAATATCTAAGACAATTGACTATTCCTCGCAATCTCTTCGTTAAAAAAGAGATTTTTAAAATTAAAATATACGGTTTCGCTGACAGCAGCATAAAAGCTTATGCTGCCTGTATTTATTTTCGTACCCTTTATTTCGATAATACAGTCACTTGTAACCTAGTATCATCTAAGTCTCGTATTTGTCCTATGCGACCTAATTTCACTATTCCGAGACTCGAACTCCAAGCTACGCTTTTACTTACGAAATTGACTAAGAAAATTATTTCTATTTTTTTCAAACTATGTTTTGAATCTATACATTTATGGACAGATACACAGATAGGTCTGTGTTGGCTTAAGTCGAACCCATCTCGTTAGTCGGTTTTTGTGGCTAATCGAGTATCCCAGATACAAGAATTGTCCGCAAATTGGCAGTGGCATCATGTTAGCTCAGCAGATAATGCTGCAGACCCTTTAAGTAGAGGATTATTGGCAAAAGATATTTTAAATTCTGAACTGTGGTGGCACGGTCCTAAATGGTTGCAGGACTCTTCTTTTAATTCCACAAATGTTGATGAAAAATTTGATCTAACCGATTTACCTAAACAAAAAAAGGTAACTCTTACTCTTTTAAAAACCATTCCGAACTCCATAACTTCTTTTTGGGACGATTGATTTTCAAAATTTTTGAAATTTTCGAAATTAATTTACTCAGTTGCATATTGCAATAGATTTTTGTACCATTGTAAACATTCAAAAACCAAGAAATTAGGCCCTTTATGTGTTGACGAAATTAAATCAGAAATCAATCAATTCATAAAAAAATTTGCAACTTATACATTTTTCAAAGGAGATATTCGAACTTAAGAATGAAAAATGTTTGTGAAACAAAAACCTCATGTCCCTCAAACCATTTCTAAATAAAGATGATTTTTTATGTGTTGGTGGTCGCCTTACTAATGCTGACATTTCTGAAGATTAAAAATACCCCATTCTAAAGTTTATTCAAATTTAATTTACGCCTGATGTAAACAGAAGCAGGTGGACGCTAAAATTGAGCAGGGCCGTATTTGACTTTTCCGTCTTGCAAAAATGTAAAATAAAAGAGTGTAATTGTGAAATTATTTTTTTATTACGATAAAAACATATTTTGTAAAGTAAAACTATAAAATAAATGCCATACACGGTCTCCCAGACTTTAGTGACATTTCTGGACGAATATAGGTTAGCGACATAAACTGCGTTAACCTGCAAAACAAATTAATATATGTATTTGACTTTAAAAGAGATGGTTGCATTATATTTAGTTCATTACATATGTCTACTGTGATACAGAGCAATAAAACAATCATATTATAAAATTATATTGTACAGGGTGTCCAAATAAATGCAAATTCTTTAATAGCTAATATATATATTATATTGATCTAAACTTCACAAGGTTTTAGAGTATTCACATAGAACAATAATTCAAAATAATAAGCAACAGAAAGTTTGATGATGCAAGTATGTTGTTATTTTATGACTACACCCCGTATGTGGGATTAAACCTTACACAGATAATAAATTATATTGTTAACAAATTACTATGTGCATTCCTAATTTATTTAAGATATGAAAAGTTAAATTAAAGCTTGATTAAAGAACCTACTAAAATTTGGGTACAAAATGGAATCGTAAAATACCTCCATTCAAAAGAATTATGACAGACTATCTCACTAGAAGTAATTAATGAGTTTTAACTATAATAAAATGTTGGTTTAAACATATTTCTACCGGCATAGTACATAAAGGACACTCATACTAGTGTTGGATACTTTTTACAAGTAAATTAGAAAAAGATGTTTTTACCATGCTATGACATTTGACCAATATGTGAATAAATTTATCGAATGAAATAAATATAATTAATTTTTGGTAGCAAATGGAAAATATTAACGTTATTTTAAATATTGTATCAATATGAGACACATTAGGTCAGTTTCGGCTAATTTTACCAATATTTCTTATTGACCATATGTATGAACCTAAATGTTAATAAAATTAGTGTTAGATGTTTTCTTAACATATAAGCGAATGTTAGAATATAAAGTGGGTTCGGTGAGCATTTTACTCATAAAAAGACATTGCCAGGTGTTTTGAAGGAGTTATGAGAAAATTAATTAGGACACATAAGCGAAACATAAAATCATGGATTAGAGCAAAATAGCACAAAGGAACGCTATTAGGGGTAATTTTAAGCAAATAGCATAGGTTGCTCTCTATTCTTAAGCATGTTTAACTGATTTTAATCTTACCTACTCTGAGATTTTAATCCAAATTTATGGAATTTAATTCAAATTAGACTAATAAAGTGAGGTTGGAATGTCAATTAAAAGTCAATTTAGTATCATTTTGGCTCTGCTAAGAGGAGTATCGCTGATTTGAGCTCTGATCGGCTTTTGTTTCCAGTCAGAGAAAAGTTGACGAGATTTTTTATTTTGTTTGTTGACATTTGTCAAAGATTTGTGAAGTGAACCTAAAAATTTTGATTTTACTTAATTCAAATAAATTAAATGAATTACAGTTTACTTACACCCATATGGAATAGGTAAGGAAGTCTTGTTTCCTCTCGACAGTCAATTGATGATGCCAAGAAACCTCCCATGAAGGAATAATTTAGGTATTTGATCTGTACCTAAAACAAGAATATTTGCCGTTTGCAATTCTACTCTACTTGGGATAAGGTCAGTTATAAGCGCTATCAATATATCACTCACCTGCTTGATAAATAAAAGTTTTTCAAAGTGGTTTATATCCATGAAAGTAAATTTAACTGCCACAGACATTGTTATTTATGTTACAACCTAGACATTTACAATTTGCAAAGAGTACCAACTCCAAGATGTTGAAATTTGGATGGTGATACTGGGAAGTCTTGAATAGGCAACACCGGTTGCAGTGATACCGGGACGTATCGATATTTGCCGTCAGGTTTTAGGTGTTAGGTCTGAATAGTTGTAGGTTGATTTATTTTAAAACCAATGATCTTTGTTCTTTTATTTTAATGGTAATTACATTTTCATTCGATAATCATTCTTGTGCTTTATTGACTTTTGAAGAATCTGTGAGAACTTAAACCTTCACGCCCTGGGAAAGAGATCTCATGCTAGATATTTTATTATTCAATTTTTGCAAGTACAGATGCACTAGCTATTTGTAAGGAAAAACAGGTAAACTAATTGTTTTTTTTTTATAATTGTTTGAACCCATGCGAGATATGTTTTATCACACTGTATAACAGAGCAATATATATCTACTAAAAGCATTAAAAAAAAACTTTAAATATAAGAGGTATTTGGTATTTGAATTCGGTATTTGATTTAAAATTGTGCATCTTAAAAATAAACCTTTTGTATTTTTGATAACTTTTGTTCTTTATTGTTCTTGTTCTACTAGTATTTAGATTAGACAACTTGTACCCTGTAATATAGCAATCTTCCTTACTTGACTTAGCACTATTCTGAATCGGATAAATTAGTTAGACTTGAAAAGCTATCTTCATTAATCAAAATTACAAGTGGTTCTACCTGAACCTCTATAATATTATCCAACTCCCACATTTTTACTTCAACTTTTTGGCGAACATGGTCGATATACTTTTTCCATTTTTCTGGAGAAATTAATAATATTACTTCTTTAAAAAGAATTTTAATGTCTCCAGATTTAAATGTTGAGTTTTTATCTGCTACGTATTGTTTAACGTCAACCTAGATTAATTCAATAGGGTTAAGTTCACAATGATACGGAGACATGTGAAGTATTATGTTGTTTTGCTGCTTAGCCATTTCATCTATTACATACCTATCATAATGTTTATGTTGCTTACCAAGTTTTAGAAGTTGGATCTTAAGCATTTGGTAGTCGAATTCAATTTTTTCCCTTATATAAATTTTTAAATATCACCTTTTTTAGACGTCGTAGATATTTTTTCCAGCTTTCTCGAATACTAATGCAGTTATCTTCTAATTTTGGTAGGGTGTTTGAAAACCACTCTTTGAACGATTCTCCACACATTTCTTCATGGTAGTCACCGGATTTTTTAACTCAAATACATAAAGTGCATTAGAGACAAAGCCTTCTTCACTTCCAATATGGCATATAATGAGCTGTTTTTACTCACATACCTGATGGGTTTTTAAAACCAGTTAAAAGTTCATCCAAAAAGGCTTGTCTGGATGAAAAAAACGACATATCGAAACATACTTTTGATTTGGTGTGGCCTGCGTTAATCCAAGTCTCATCAAGATAATATATTTTTTACTTTTCTTCTCTGTACCGTTTTATTTTTTGTGGCGTAGGACGAAACAATTTCATTTTTGTCTAAAAGCAAACTATTTTTTCCCCGAGTTTTAAATTTAAAATTAAGGGTTTTGAAAAGTTTGTAAAATGTAGCTCGCTTAAAACTAGACAAATATAAATCATCGTTGACTTCTTATAAAACCTTATCAATTGTTGGAAGTTAATTTCTAAAGAAAAAGTGATGTACTTTGCGCCTTATTGCATTTTTATCAAAATAATCCACAGAGCCACTAATTTGTTTATAACGTAGCTTTCTTTTTGGTTCAGAAAATTTATGAATCTGCCTATACTTCTTCATAACATTAAAAACGGTTTTAGCGTACATCCCTGTTATATCAGCAACTCTCCTTTCAACATCATGTACCAACCAGGGTTCTATAAAATTTAATGCTTATAAATATTAAGCACCATTTCTTTAGTACGCATGACCAAATGTCCCTTTTTCAGTCGCTTTTTAGAAGGAGTAAAAACATTTTTCTGGACTGCATCTGCTGTATCTGTGGAGGACATAGTGTCATGCAGCAATTACAAAATATTGTCAATTAAATGTCCATAAAATAGAGTAAAACATGTTCAACCTAACAACAACCACAAAAACAAAAAAAATAAATAACACAATATATGTATATCTAAACTATAATATAATGAATTATAATCAATCAAACATACAAAATGTCCAAACTAACCAACAAGGTGAATGCTACCAAAACGCCGTTTATAATTATCCAAATTGAACTGAATTCGACTCTGACAAAAAATATTTGCGCGTCGTCTAAATGACTAACGACCGATTAACCAATAGAAGCGCAAAAAAATGTCACGTGAGCTGTTGCTGGATGGGAGAAATTGTTTTGACGCGGCGTAAATGAAATCTAAATAGACAATACTTCCATCTAAAAATCATGTAGTATCTTTACTCTTGGCACATGAACACAATAGACTTGGTCACGCTGGTGCCTAAACTGTACTTTCAAATATTAGATTGAAATATTGGCCCCTAAATGCTTTACGGGAGATAAAACGCATTATTAGAAATTGTAACAATTGTTTCAGATTTCATCTTAAACCCGTTCAACAAATTATGGAAGATCTTCCCAAAGACAGAATTACTATCACTATACTCTGTTTTTAAACTGAGAGGAGCGATTTGAATTTAAGTTGGCAATTCTGTAGCCTTCTGATTGGTCAGATTACAGTCAGTTTCACACATTACTTTTTAGCATGAACATCAGCTAATAATTGATATTGTTGACAGTTCTGACATTTTATAATTTGATATCTCATCCATTACTTAGTTTTTTACTTTATTTCGTAAATAATAGTTCTTCAGTAAGCAATTGTACTATTAAAGGTAGCAATTCCTGAAAAGCCTTACAAGAAAGGGAAGACACCTTATTATTTTACGTGCTGATTCTAAAGGTTTTGTAGAAAATGCATTATTGGTTTTTGAAAGTAAAAAGATGGGAAATTACTATGAAGAGATGAATTCCGAAGTATTTTAGAAAAAAATAATTTTATTACTGATTTTTTAATACTAAAAATTGATGAATTTCTAACCAAAATGATTAAAATGTAACTAAATATTCAAGCAAATTTTATTTATTAGAATAGAATAAAACTATTTACAAAATTGTTATAACATTTAAAACACCATCTATTACTTTAGGGACAATCTTAATTTGGCACAATGAGTTAACATTACTTTTACAAAAAATATTTTAAAAATACTTTAAATTAATACATAGGTATGTATGAATAGTTCACTTTAAAAAATATATGTTGACATGTAGTGTTATGAAAATGTTGGTTCCAGTTTTCCAAACAAATTCTGACTCATAGGCCTGTAAACTTTTGAATGTCTTTATTTGCCCTCTAGCGCATTAACCATGGGTTAACACTAAATAAGCCATAATATCCACATTACTCATAGAAGAGATACCAGTTACTGTGTGATCCACTTGTCATTCACTGATTAACTTTTACTTTTTATACCTATAACAAATATATCCTTAAAAATGTAAACATATCTTTATATTTTATACTAACCTGGCTACATCTGGATATTCCATTAACAATTTTCTTAAATATTTAATATCCATTTTAAAAAGATCATAGTTATTCTCAAAAAGTCAATTTCAAAAGCAAGAAAAAAGTATTTCTGACATCAATCAACAACCATATTGACTTTAATTTGACAGTGACATTTCGTTTTAGACACACATTTCAGATCACAATTAGGCATTCCAAACTGAATGACTACCAGTGGGTTTTGACAGGTTATGATGTGGCAAAGTTATGGCAACTCTGTAGGCCTGGTGATTTGACAAGGTGAGTGAAATAGATAGTTACATAGATTGGTTATCCCTATTTTTTTAAAATAAACATAAGCTTATGCCTTGAAGTAAAAATATAAGCAATTATTATTTTTTAAATATCTAAAGTCTGAAAATTGGTTTTAAAACACATTTTTGCTAAACTGATTCAAATTAATAAATATTTGCCAGGCAATATGGCTGCTCGCAAATGACCAGCTTTGAGCAATGTATATAACATATGTATCATTGATCCTGTTAATGACAACATGACAACAGGGTTGCCATATCTAAACTGTCAGTACCCACTGGTAGCCATTTGGACAGGTCGTTGGAATGCCTAATAATGTGAAATTTGCGACCGTTGTCTGGGACCAATTAAAAAATTACTTCTATGACATTTATTTGTTTCTTAACCGCTCATTGGCCGTTCACCGACTAAGGCCGATAAAGATAATTATTTCATAAATTTTGACAACGACTATATTTCCAAACTCGCTCTTAGTAACAAATCTAGTTACTTTTCCCTGTGTAAATGCGTCTTTTCAATTCGCTCCTCCTAGTTTAAAAACAGAGTATAGATCCTTTTAAAATGTGGGAATAGATTTCGGGGGCCCCCTTCTTATCAAAACCTCTAAATTAAGAAAAGCTCCAATCCAAAAATGTTATATTGCCCTCTAAAACTATACACTTAGAACTTGTTTCAACTCTTTCTACTGAAGCATTTTTAATGACCCTTAAACAATTCATCTCCCGCAGAGGAAATCCATCTGTGATATACAGTGATAACGGTACCAATTTCTGTGGTTCTAGAAATGAACTTCGACGATTGTATGAATATTTTAAAAATTCTGATGTTACAGACTCTATTAAAACATTCGCGGCAGAAAATTAAATTAATTGGAAATTTATTCCTCCTCTTAGTCCCCACTGAGGAGGAATTTGGGAAGCACCAAAAACCATTTAAAAAGAAACATTGGCAGCGCACATCTCACCTTTGAGGAATTCAGTACAGTACTTGCTCAAATTGAGTCGATTTTAAACTCTCGTCCTTTATGTACCATGTCCAATGATCCTACTGATTTAGAATGTCTAACTCCAGGACATTTCCTTATCGGCACTAGTCTCACAGCATATCCTGAAGAGAACTTATCAGTTGTCCCAGAAAATAGATTAAACTTATTTCATAAATGTGCCTGTATTCAACAATCATTTTGGAAACGATGATCTACTGAATACTTAAACAATCTACAAAATAGACCCAAATGGTTACACTCGTCTCGAAATATTAAGATTAATGACTTAGTCCTTTTAAAGGAAGACAATGACCCCCCTCTTAACTGGCCAAGAGCCAGAGTAGTGGAAATTTTCCCCGGACCTGACAATAAAGTCAGAGTTGTAAAATTACGCACCCGTGAAGGACTGTTTACACGTCCTATTACAAAGCTTTGTCCCTATTACTTTTTATCTCTTCATATTTTTTTTTTATATTTTAATCGCAAAGCGTTTAAACGGGGGGGGGGGGGGTATGTAGGAATTTTGACAATAAATATATGACGACACATTGCTAATGAGCAACCCGGGTATCCCGTTTCGCAACATTCGCGCGTCACAATCATTTTGGGACGTAGGAATACGGTCGTTAGGCAAGTTGTTGTTTTTTGGGCAGAAGTTAACGGAAAAAGTCATTCTTGTAATCTCAATTTTTTATATAAGAAACCCAGTATTAGATAATAGAATAGTTGGAAAAGAATGTTAATGTGTTCCTGTTCATGGTAATATTATACGAATACAAAAGATCGCAGTTTTTTTTATTGACGCAGCTAGTGTTAAACCAAAAGATACGAGCTGTGGCCAGTCTAAGAACTGGAACTCGTGATAAGGATGTAGCCAGCAGCATCATCCCTATTCACTATTGATAGAAGGGGTGACAACTATATTAATTTTAGCTAGCTCATAAAATTGGTAATCGGAGAGTTGGGTGGGTAATAAAAGTATATTCTGTTGATGAGTTATCTCTTTTATTATATTTGGTTGGTATGCACAGTTTTACCCTGGGGTTATAATCCCCTACAAATAGTTACTTACGTTCGTCATAAGTTAGTTATAATGGGTACAATATTTGCCTGACGTTCCCCCTTGTAGTATAAGGTAGTATAAGGTAGTATAAGGTAGTATAAGGTAGTATAAGGTGTAGTATAAGGTGTAGTATAAGGTGTAGTATAAGGTGTAGTATAAGGTGTAGTATAAGGTGCACAATAATATAGTAAGTTTAGATATATTTAAGTTATGGTCGCAGTACAGCGAACTCTGCGTAACTCGATGTCAGGAGAATGCAAGCATGCATTCTCACGTTCATTCCACCTTTCTTTTATTTTATGTGAAACAGTTCATTATTAATTTAGAATTCAATGTAGTAAGAGTTAATAAAATTTATATTCTTTAAATTTGGTTTTTAAAAAGTTCTTTTGGACTAAATCACATTTATTTGGCGCAGTTAGTAGGATTGTAAAACGGTTCGATATAAATCGCGAAACCGATCCGTATTAACGGTTTATTTGCAATAACGAGCTTGTGACTCCAGACGATACTTTGTTCAGATTCAAGAAGCTGTCCAGGGAAACGGACCCAAATCGTCCATATCCTATTGGAGAAGAAATTTGTAAAACCATCCAGGGAAGACGGACCACATTCCCACATATCACAAATCTTCGATATCAAGAAGCCAATCCCACAACTCTACGTACTTCGGTAATATTTCGTAGTGGAGGTAGGTTTACAATGGCATCAACCTTATCAGCGTCTACAATCAATCCCGCAGCGTTTACTACATAGCCAAGATATTTCAGCTCTGACTTACAGAAGAAGCATTTATCTTGGTTTAATGTCAAACCTGCAGTAACCAATCTATGTAGTACCTTCTTTAGGACATCGATATGTTGTTCAAATGTGGGAGTGCAGATGACAATATCATCTAAATAAACGAAGCAAAATTCTTCTAAATCTACTCCCACAACTTGATCAATGAATCTCTGCCATGTATCAGGGGCATTATGTAATCCAAACGGCATTCTTCGGAACTGGAATAGACCGCGTGTAGGTACGACAAACGCTGTTAGGGGTTTAGACTCCTCTGCCATTGGAATCTGCCAGTATGCTGACTTAATGTCAAGGGTCGTTAGGTATCGTGCATCCCTTAGTTTGTCTAGGATTGAGCTAACGAATGGAAGAGGGTAAGCGTCTGGTAGACTGACTTTGTTCAGTCGCTTGTAGTTAACACAAAATCTATACGTATTATCGGGCTTTTTGACTAAAACAATTGGGGAGGCCCACGGGGAACTTGGCGGTTCAATTATACCATCTTTCAGCATCCTATCGAGTTCTTCGTTCACATGCTTTTGGAGAGGGGGAGAGAGTGGATAATGTCGTTGTTTGATCGGGGTGGCACTGGTGCGGATAACATGGGATACTGCTGAGGTACAGCCAAGTTTTGCACTCATGTTCTGGAATGTGTCAGTTATGAGACTTTCTAGGAGATTTCGTTGCTCAGGGTTTAGGTGTTCCATGTCATGAATGGCTGTCACCTGGTCAGGAAGAGACTGTTCTCTAAAAGACCATTCATCGGAAAAGAGGTCTGGGATTATCTCCATCTTGGTCCAGAAGTCAACACCTAAGATAAGAAAGTGCGGTAATGTTGGTACCACCAGTACATCAAAGATTTTAACCTGATCGCGCAAACATATTGGTAGGGTTACAGTGCCAATAACATGACATTCGTCTTCATTGGCGATGGTACAGGAGCGATTTGCTGCAAGTGTCAGCTTGGTGGTGTTGCTGAGCCAATCCCAGCCTTTTTTTTCTATTACTGTCTTGGAACATCCTGAATCCAAGAGAGCTAGAACCGTGACACCATAAATATCTACTTTTAGATATGGTCGGGTGTCCTGTTTAGCATGGGCGAACACAAAGTCAAGCAACCACTTCGTGCGTAAGTCTTGGGTTGGGGAATCAGGTGGCTGCTCTTGATCCAATTCCCGACTTATTAGTTTTTTGGAACACACTTAGGGCATGTTTTGGAAGTGACATTCTCTTGGCCACAACGATAACTGAGATAACTGATAACTGATAATGATAATGATAATGATAATGATAATGATAATGATAATGATAATGATAATGATAATGATAATGATAATAATAATGATAATGATAATGATAATGATAATGATAATGATAATGATAATGATAATGATAATGATAATGATAATGATAATGATAACTGAGAGTCGAAAAATTCCATTATACTTTTCCTTTATCTTAGATATCGTACCACCTTTCGTATCAATTGATTAAACTACAGATGTAGCAAACTTAAGTCAATTATCCATTGTTGTGCGATATTTATTGGATGGCATTCCTCAAAAGTGATTTTTAGGATTTTTGGATGTCACTAACGAACGAACTGCAGATGCATTGTTGAAAATTGTTTGTGACATTACTTCAAGTTTAGAATGTGGTTCTAAGCTTGTTGTTCAGAGCTATGATGGTGCTGCCGTAATGGCTGACCATATAGGAGGCCTTTAAGCTAAAGTGAAAGAGAAGTTTAAACATGCAATTTTCGTTCACTGTGTAGTACATAGACTTAATTTGGTTCAATCGCGAAGCATGGATAATATTAAAGATAGCAAAGTTTTCTTTTCGACGCTTAGTGTTTTGGCTTCCTTCTTTTCAAAGTCATCGAAAAGAACTCGTGCTTTGGACATTCACTTTCAAAAAAGGTTTCCAAAAGTTTCTCCAACGCGATGGAACTACAATGGACGTTTAGTGTAAACCGTGATTCTCTGATACACTTTTTTCAAGACTTTTGGGATAATAAAGAAACATGGGATGTTGAAACTTTTACTGCCGCTAAAGGGTATTTGCATTGGCTCAAACAAAACTTTGATTTCAATTTTTTGCTCAACATTTTTGCAGAGATTTTCCCTTTTTTTTGACATTTCATTCGACATTTTACAGACAAAGTTTAAATGATATTGGCTTTTGCACTAAACAAATTGATGATTTTAAAAATAAAATGAATAAAAAACGAGATCAGTTAGAACACTTTTGGAATAAGACTCGAAACATTGGCTTAGAACCTAAAAGAAAGAGAATTAGGATTTTTTAATGTCGGCAACAGAGAGACCTCCTATCGTCGATTATAAGCAGAAATTTTTGAAAATATTTTACAACAAATGAACTCTCGATTTCAAAACTTTAACGAATTAAAATTTGCTGAATTGTGGAATTTTAATATTAGTAACTACAATTCACCAAAATTTTCATCGGAAACTTTTAATTTGCTAAAATTAAATTATGGAAATTTTTTCGATATTTTAGCATTAAATTCCCAGTTAAATGAAACAACTGAAGTTAGTGACAAAAAGACGCCCATCAATGTGTTAAATTTTGTTATAACAACTGGTTTAAATAATTCCTTTTGTGAAGTCGTCAAGTTGTGTGAATTAGTACTAACCATCCCAGCCACAAGTGCGTCAGTTAAGCGAAGTTTTTCAGCTTTAAAGCGTATTAAAAGTTTTATACGAAATTCAACAAGTGAAGACAGACTCTCTAATTTAGCCCTAATATCCATTGAAAAACAGCTTGTTAAACAGTTATCAGCAAATCCAAAATTTTACGACGATGTTATAGACAAATTTACATCCATTAAGGTAGTTCACTCGTAAAATGGCCTTTCTTAAGAATTCAATAAAATTGAAATATGAGGTTAATGAAAGTGTCTTTTATGTACCTAAAAAAAATAAAAATTTTTGACCGTCTGTAAAACGAGATATTAACAATTAAAATATGCATAATTAACACTCTTGAAGTCCTGTCATGTACACAATCATTGCATTTATTTCAAGATATCTCGAAAACGGTTCTAACCATGTTTTTTAAAAACTAATGTAATGTAAATCAGGAATTTATAAAATTTTCTAAAAAAACGCTGATTTTTTTTACCGTTTTGATAAAGAAATATAGATTTTTAAAATAAAAATGTTCTTAAAGCAGTCGACGCATATTGGCGTATTGTGATTACAACTTGGCAACGTTGTAATCGATACACTCAACGCCCGCTAATTCAAATGTCTGTTAGATCAGTGCTTTCCAACCTTTTTATTGCTGCGGACAAGTCAAGTTTATCACTTTATCGAGACCTTCTGGGAAGGGACGTTGTTTATACTTTAGGTTGATATGATTTAACAATTTAAATTTAATTGTATTGTAACCTACCGCACCCAGGTACCTTAATAATTTATTAATTCCAATTATTAAATACAATATTACATTCTTTTAAATTCAAAATGCTTCATTTAACGAAAAATCTCCCAGATAATTAAATCTTATTTACGACACCTAATAAATAATATCTATAACCACGTCCATAAAAGATGCACGTGGCTGAGTTCCTCGAGAAAGAAAACACCATAAAGTGTATTTCTGTTTACAAAGTAATTATCATTAAAACACTTAAGTCGCTTATTTTCCTAATTTCGATGTTCAGACCGATATCGACAATATTTCGATATACAAAACTTTCAAGGCACATAATCAATAACCCACCCCAGCACCCACCGTATTTCTATGAGAAGCAAAGACATAGAGACGTCACAAAGCCATTAAAACTTTTACTATAAAAAGCCAGACAAAAATGAGCTCAAAGCATTCAATTTTAATTATTTGACGAGATCATTCAATTTTAATTATTTGATGTGCATTTGTTATTTGTATCCAGTTATGTTTCAAGTTCAGTAATCAGTATCTTTCCTAAAACGCTCTTCCTAAACGACGTCTATCCTACAATACCTCCTATCCCCAAAGGTGTCAACGTCTCGACGCCCAACGTCCTGCAGTTCTACTCCCTATATCTCGAACGCTGTCACATTCTTCACCATCTAAGTATTTGCTACCGTAACCTCGTTTCGACGCTCAGCGTCCCACGCCTTGTTTCCGACGCTTGCCATACATAATTGTTTCCTTCATAATATCACGTCCCGCACCACCTACTTAATTCTACCGTATATCTGTCCCAACACAGTACCGTATTAAATACCTTCCCTTCCATCACGACGCTAGACGCCTCGACGCCAGGCGCCTTGACGCTTAACGTTGCGACGCCCCTAAATAGACGCTAGATGAAATTAGTACATAATCTAATGTCTGTATTTTCAGTGGTGAGTCAAAGATGTATTTAATTTTCTTTGAGATACCACCGATTTCGTTTAGACGAGGGCTGTTGACATTTGCTACAAAATATCGATTTAACCAATAAACCACATGGCCTTTAGGTCAAACACCCCGAAAGACATCTGTTTTGGATGGGTGAAATTTTGAGTATTTTAATAGAAATTATAAAAATCAATATACAGGGTTGATTTAAGTTACTTCAATAGAAATTATAATAATCAATATTAAAATACATACAGGGTTGTATTAAGTCTTTTCAATAGAAATTATACAAATCAATATTTTAGAAATATACAGGGATGTGCTATCTTGGATAAATTGTACAAACCAAGATGGTAAAATTTAATAGTAAGTTAACCAACTGGCGAATACGCTGTTCGTTAGCTCAAGGTGGGACACCTATACGCTAAGCAACCCATTCTACAAGGTTTGAAACAAAGTATATGTGAAATCAACATAATAAAGTAATCAACTGGCGAATTGGCGCTGTTTGTTACTTCCGTTGGTCATCACCTCTATACTCATCGTAATATTTACCTAAGAGGGTGCAACAACCTGTATATATCTACAATAGAATCAAATCAACATCAACTCAATAGTTAATCAACTGGCGAATTGGCGCTGTTCGTTAACAATTGGTCATCAACCTAAATTAGAATATAAACATCAATACAATAGTTAATCAACTGGCGAATTGGCGCTGTTCGTTAACTCTGTTGGTCATCAACCTAAATCAGTATATAAACAACAACACTATAGTTAATCAACTGGCGAATTAACGCTGTTTGTTAACTCTGTTGGTCATCAACCTAAATAAAATATATATTGATAGCAAATGAATATGGTCTGCGTTTGAACGGGACTCAAGTGAGATCTCAGTAAATAGTAACAATTGTAATATCCTTTGCTAATTATTGCATCACATTTAAAGTATGAAAAATTAAAAGAGTTTAAATATAAATTTGTATTTTTTATTTATCAATTTGCACCAAACTTTCCATCGAATTCTGGTTTACCTTAATTAACATTATCACAACGCGGGTACATAATATATCAATTAATTAACTAGACGATCACTTCTACTACTAGAGGAAAAAGGCCAAATTACAGTAAGTATAGAATTTAAAGTAAAACTTGTGAGGTAAATAAAAACACATTTGAGAGTAACATAAAAACAAAATCAAAAAGAAGAGGGGGCCTAGGGGGGGGGGGGCGTCACAGTATTTAAACATGTCTTCAAAATTAAATAAATATGCGAAAGATGAATATAATTTTATTTAAACATGTCTTCAAAATAAAATACAGTTACACAAAAAAAATGAATATAAAGTAATTTAAAATTTTAACTTACTAGTATGAAGAAGTCATAAAAAAATACAAATAAAAGTAACGATTTTCTGTAGTATTGATGATATCGTAGGAACGTTCATGACAGCAAGAAATTTATTTAAAGCAGTTTGTCCAAACCCTGAATGGACAGCACCTTTAAATAAATAAAATTATATTAATTATAATAAAAAAATTATAAACATAACAAATACTTGTATATATTTGATTTTAAATTTACCTAGCACTGCTTTAGTGTTGACATCTGAATGCTTAACTTCACTTTTTGTTGCATGAACTTTGTCCGTAGGTACTATAGTTTCAATATTACATTCATTACATTTAACATTTAAAATTTAATAAAGGCCCTTTCGTGTTTCATCTGTAATATTTTCAAGAGAAAGAACTCTTTCACACCAGCAACATTTTAAATGTTTTCCCAACTCTATTAATTCCACGATGCGACCACTGCACAGGTTATTTTTCAAGCTTGGGGTTTTCTTTCTCAATTTTTTTTGCATTATTTATAGCCAAAATTGATTTTTTGCGTTTGTTGAGGACGTTCTGCTTAACAAATTTTCCTTTATCTCGCAATTGATTCTGGCAATGAAACATTTTGATATTTACATTTATTTTACTTTAGGAATACAGTTGACGTTTCACAATATATTTGCGACGTTGCCGGATGGATTTTACGCGATATAATACCATATTTGTGTATAGGTTCACATGTGTTGTGTGTACAGTCTGTTACAAAAATAACCTTTCTTTAGATTTAAAATTCTCGAACGGTTGGTATTCACTATAGGGCGATATTTTTGTGTACGACTGTCGCGAGTGAACTTCCTTAAGGATAGGCGAATAGATCTTAAGTATAAATAAATGTTAACTGCTGTGCGAAACATGCTGGAAAAAATAAAAAAAAAAACTTCAAATAAATGTTTTTTTTACGTTTAAACAAACCAAGGAAGCTTTTCAATGGTAAGTTTTTTCATAGCTTCAAGTACTAAACTAGATAATAAAGTAATAGTACCACTTCAAAAATCTCAATCGCGAATATCCGTAGTACTGAGGAAAAAAAAGCAAGATTTTGATAAAATGGTGAATGCGCCGCGAAAATTTTTCACCTGCGGCGCTGTGCTTACTGGCCTGCTGTATTTTTATACAATCGCTTCCCCTTTCAAAAATGTCACCGCACGCCATTGATTATAACCATTTAAAAAGAAGAGAATTGATATTATTTATTGATGACAAAAGAATGACTTTGACATGACAAAAGTAAACAAATAGAAAATAATAAATATTTTAAGAGAATCTAGCCTAACTATATTTCTCTAAAATATTTTAATAGGGTAAATAGTTATATTTTAATAATATATCGTTGGAAACATTTTACTCAGGATTACAACTTCAACTATTAATGTAAATACCTACAATGCAAATCGAAGAATAATAGAATAAAATTCATTGGTAAGGTTTATATACCTAAATAGTTATTGATAATATAATAATCGTTTATTATTACTTTCCTATCTGTATGCAGATATATAAGGAAAGTATAGGAATCATGATTTTTTTCGACCTCGAGTTTTCGACGGATTTTTACGTTTTGAGGTCCCCTGAATCCGTTTTGACTATTTTCGCGATGATGTGTGTGTGTGTGTGTGTGTGTGTGTGTGTGTGTGTGTGTGTGTGTGTGTGTGTGTATGTGTGATAACTCATGAACCGATACGCAGAAAAACACCAAATTTTAAACTTAAGCTTTATTCCAGCGTCTTATGAACTGATTAGATTTTGGGCAGAGTCGGATCATCTGGGGGGTACTTTATAGGTGGTCATTTTTATATTTTATGGAATATATCTGTTATTTACGTTTGGAGAAGAAAATTTTTCAAATAAAAGTTACTTCTAATATAATTATCTATAATTTTTATTCTATACAAAATTTTCCTAAAAAGGTCCGCATTCGAGAAATTTGACAAAATGTAAAAAAAAAATATTTTTTTATAAAAATTGTTCAAACAAAAGTTGTTTGTAATATAATTCTCTATAATTTTTATCCCATACATAATTTCTCTAAAATCGTATTTGAGATATTTGAGAAAATGTATAAATTTCGAAATTTGAAGAAAACTCAAAAACGGATAAAGAAAAAAACATTAAATTTTAAACTTAAGTTTTATTTCGGCCTGACGTGAAATGATTAGATTTTGGACAAAGTGGGAACATCTAGGGGGGTACTTTATGGGAGGCCGTTTTTATATTTTATCTGTTATTTATGTTTGGAGAAGAAAATTGTTCAAGTAAAAGTTACTTCTAATATTATTATCTATAAATTTTGTTTTATGTCAAAATTTCCTGAAATGGTCTGTATTCGAGAAAATTGACAAAATGTGCAAAATTCTGATTTTTATGAAAATTGTTGAACTTAAAGTTGTTTGCGATATCGATTTCTATAATTTTTGTTTATACATGATTTTTCTAAAATGGACCGTAATGGAAAAGTGCTAAATTTAAATTTTCAGTATTTTCGTTTTCAATGAATATCTATAGAAAAATGTTTCGATGTAGATGTATGTGGACAATGTATATATTTAGTTTATTCTCTAAACATTTATAGAGATGCTGCAATAGGTTGTACAAAATAACCTGGAAAAAGCCTATAATAACTAGATAGGAAAGTCATGTGTTGGACACATCAGATTTTTTTTAGGTTTAGCAACGAGGATGAATAGAAAACCAATATTGATATTGTGATCTCTTATTCACTAAATACATATTTATTTTCCAAGACATATGTCTGTTTTATTGAGAAACTATGGCCAAGGTAAATTTTCCTTCGCTTTTCCTTGATATAATTACATTGTAGTTTCCTTAAAACCTACTCATCAGCACGTATTTTTTCTAGAGTAAACAAAATTCCCTATTTTCACTGCTCCTATCGTATACCAAACCTGCATATTATTCCTTTTTTCGTGCTTATCAGCAACGGACTAAATTATATTTAAAAGTGGATTTAAAAATTAAAAATGCTAAAATGCGCTCATTTTTCTTAAGATCGGGGTCAAAATAGTGCAAAACAAAGTTGCTAAGGCAGTCAGGTGAAATACTTATAGGAACAAATAAAAAGAGTATAGCTCTGACGAAGAATCAACAGGTAGGCTGTTATTATATTTCATCATTAACATAAAATATTGTTTATACAGGGGAAAATGTACGTGATCCCTTATGAATATTGAAAATAAACTACTTTATTTTATAAAATAATGCAATTATATTTTAAAGTAATTATAATTATAATAATTCGTTTTGGTTCGTTTACCAATCAATATTTTACATTCTAAGCATATTTTATATTCCTTAACATAAACAAAGCATTATTGTGTTCCCTCGAAATATCCCATAAATAAAGTTTGTTTGGATATCGTATTATATAACATCACTGTCGTCGACATATTTCTTGCATTTGAAAAAATCGTGATAAAAATAAAATAATATCTTTTAAAATACCGGGCGGTATTTTCTAAGAGAAAATCCAGCAATTTCATTGAGACGAAATATTCCTTTAATCTTGTCTTTTATCATCCTATTGTTTGAATTAACAAAATAGATGTTTCTCATTCTTACATAAATATAGATCATTAAGAAGTCGAGAGATTCTTGATGCTTTTTCTGTTTTGACTTATAAAGGGAAGAACGTGTGTTACCCCTTCTGAAAACTTTTGTAGTAATTCTATGTAAAAATAGTATCTTTTAAAATACCAGGCGGTATTTTCTAAGAATAACTTGAGCGATTTCACTGAGACGAAATATTTATTTAATCTTGTCTTTATGACCGTACGTTTTAAATTAACAGAATAGACATTTGGTATTCTTGCATAAATTGTAACATAATCTTGTTATTTCATCTATTTTTTATAGTGTTTTATGCTCTTATGATTTTGGGGAGTGGGTCAGGTTATTAAATAACTCGTATTACTTTAAAAAAAAATGTTGAGCGCCTCTATATTTAAAACTTACTAAACTTGACTATCGATTAATGATAAAAATATAGAAAATCACTAACCATTAAGATATTATAATTAAATAAGGTTTCAGATAAGGTAGCGACAAATTCTAATTCACAGAGACTTACTTATTCAAATTTAAATGATTTATTAATAAAAAAACTTATCTGTGAACAAGAGGTATTATTTCGTTGCTGTTCGTTTCCAGCTATATACTGCTCAACTTTCAAACAATTTAAACTCTCCTATTTTTTAGCGTATTGATAAATTTCCATCAATTTGGATGTGCTGCATTTACTATAGAGGAGAAACTGTTTATTATTTGTACGATGTATATCTTCGTCTATAAATTCAAAGCAATTCCACAGATTTCTTGAAAATTGCGGTTGTCTCATCTGGTGTCGTCGATCTAAGGGGCCTATCCATACATCTTCAAAATAATTTATAAATGGCAATAGCGTATCTTCATTTTGCGTGTAAAATTCGCTGTTAAGTAACTCTTCAAACGTTACAACAACATCTTTTTCGGGTAAGAATGCAAGAGCTGCCAGTTGTCGCAGATGTAGAGCAAAATTTGCCTCTTGTGTATAAATACGTTGCAATCCACAAGCATTGCGTAAAGTGAAAGAAGCAGCCACGCACTCTGACTTTAGGAAACTGTTCTTGTATGGCATTAATTGCTGCCCTTTCAAAATCCACCATTATTGTTGCAGGTCGTAAACCTGGTATTAAGGTTTTGAATTCTTGAAAGAAGCGTGTATATGTCTCGGTAGTCTTATTGGAAAGAAGAGCATATAAAGTGGGTACAAAGTTGCTGTACTATACTCCATGGATTGTATACAGCTGAGCAAATATTAAAGGAGCACACGTTAATGTTCCATCAGCATACCAGTGATCACAGTTCTCCATAAAAGTTGAATTTTTTTCGGTGGAAAAATCAAAATTCTGTCTTCGTTTGGGCCACTATCAAATAAAAGAAAAGGTTCGCCATTGCTGCTTATGGTGTATTCTTCTGGAATAACAAGTTCGGATAAATTTCTAGGATTTGCTGGAATAGCTTCCTTTTTTTGACGTGTGTGTTGAATAGTCCGCTTTAGGGATGAAATGTAAGGTAATTGCCCAGTTACACCTAAAGAAATTTCTTGTGAAACAGTAGCTAATATACCTTGTGTTGTTAGTTCAACTTGTTGCGCCATTTCTTTTATCTTATTACAAGCTTTCTTTGCTTCTAATTTGGCTTCATCTGCAATATGATTGTGGCTTGTACTTTTTACTGCTTCATCTCCCACAATGTGAACTCTTCCGGTACATTCCCACTTATTGTATTGGGCACACTTCCAAATTGTCTTTTCACCTATCACTTTCTCCTTTCTATGGATAAAGCCATTGTATACTAACATATTAGCACCTTTTTGACTGTTTACGTAAGTTAGAACCATCTTGACAGAACGACAAATCTTTGAATACTAAATTTTACCAAACCCTTCTTATTACGATGCCCTTATTATAACACTTTAAGAGCGTATTTAAAACCAATTGAGTGAATTGTGAAATAAATGATTGTTTTTTATTGAGATTAAAAGATAATAATAGAAATATCAACATTAAAGCCTTATTAACAGCTAACGGGGTTGTTTGTAATAAGATTTACTTAGAATAAGTAACCAGCTTATTGGTAATTATCTAAAGTAATAATAAACAAATCTTTTTTTTTTATAAATAGGTATTAGAGACATACTTTAGAAGGTTACCTGCAATATAAAGATTTTCAAAACAAATCTATGAATACTAAATTTTACCAAACCTTTCTTATTACGATGCCCTCATTATAACACTTTAAGACCAATGATTGTTTTTCATTGGGATTAAAAGATAATAAAAGATAATAATAGAAATATCAACATTGTTACGCGCTATTTTCCTACTCGTCTTTTTTTCGCGCGATCAATTGCTCGCGACCTTTTTTCGTCGGCGCTCTTTTTTTTGCCGACGACCTTTTGACCCGCGCCTATTTGTGCGCAACATTTTTTTACGCGACCAAATGTTCGCGACCTTTTTTCATAGTTCCACATAAACAACTATTCAGAAAATCACCTTTTCTTACTCTGAACATCTACAATGTAACTATATCAAGGACAAGCGAAGAAAAATTAAAAAATTAATCGACTTACCTTAAGGAAGATTAATTGCAATTTTCCAAACTTATCCGTAGATATAATCATTTCCCATCCCACCCTAATATATGTGGATGCATATTTAGCGGTGTGGCACGATTGCCCCGATGGTTTACTATGCCTGTTAATCTTAGGGCATGATTGCACCGTCGACCTTTTATAATCCGTTTGCCTGCATTCTCCATCCTTAGCAATTTTGGAAAAGTTTTCGAAAATGTCATTTATGAAATACTTTTCGCTCATGTAAAATCGATTATATCTACGGCACAGCACGACTTTTTTCCAGGCAGATCCACAGAGACCAATCTGATATGCTTTACACAATATGTTGCGCAAAACCTTGATAGGGGTGGCCAGGTTGAAGCTATATATACTGACTTCTCCAAGGCCTTTGATCGCCTCGATCATAGTATACTTTTGAACAAGCTTTCCAGTGTTGGACTCACTACGTCTTTTCTGCGTTTCTTTGAATCATATTTAAGTAATCGTAAATTGAAAGTTGAATACCATGGTTATCAGTCAATTTGTATAAAAACTTCTTCCGGTGTCCCTCAAGGTTCAGTTCTAGGACCACTTTTATTTTCCATTTTTGTCAATGACATTACTGAAAACCTATCATGTAATACTCTACTCTATGCCGATGATTTAAAATTGTTTAAATCAATCTCTAGTATTGATGACTGTTTGATTATGCAGGAGAACCTAAATAAATTGAACCTTTGGTGTAATTCTAACAACTTACCACTAAACATATGTAAGTGCAATTCTATCAGCTTCACTCGCAAACTAAATCCGATTGAGTATAATTTCACTGTCAACAATATTACCATCAATAAATGTCTTTCTTTTAGAGATCTTGGTGTTCTTTTCGACGCTAAGTTAAACTTTATTGAACATGTCAATACTATTCAAAAAGAAGCATACAGAAATTTGGGTTTTGTCATTCGAAATGGACGCCAGTTCTCTGAGCCTAACACTTTAAAAACTATTTTTAACGCTTTTGTACGAAGTAAGCTAGAATATGCGTCCATTGTTTGGAGTCCTGGATATGAAGTATATAGCCAAAGCATTAGAAAAAATTCAGCGAAAATTTGTCAAATATTTGTGGTGCAAGCTAGATGGCGTCTACCCTACTCGCAATATTCCGCAAACCATCTTGCTGAATAGATTTGATATCCTTGAATTACGTACTCGCAGGAAATGTTATTCTATCTGCATTCTTTACAAATTATTAAATTTTAAAATTGACTGTCCCGAACTACTTCGTCAACTAATGTTTAATGTTCCTAGTATCAGAACTCGCTCCCCTTTTTATTTCTATTTTCAGACACCCAGGACAAATATTTTAAAATTTTCTCCAATGTATTTTATGTATCAAAATTTTTGTGAACTTCAAAATGATGTTGATTTATTTTCTATTTCAATAAAAGAAATAAAACGCTTAATTGTGGACTGAGTTAATTATTATAAGACAACGTAATTTTTTCTCCTAACGGAGTTTTTTTTTGCGTTTTCTTATGATGGTTAAAAACGTTTATTAAACTATTTTTTGTTTACATATATTTATGCTATTATTAGTATTTAATATTTTGTTATTATTTTTATGATGTAAATTATACTGTAATTGTAATTATTTTTGTGCCCATCCTGTAATTGGTTTTATACTGTTGGATGGTGTAACCCAAATAAATAAATAAATAAATAAATTTGTGAGTTACTTATGTAGAATTTTCTTAGAAATACATTAGAACACACTTTCAATTTCTTTTAGCTAACATGCCATACATTTACTTAATACGTATTTTTAACTTATTTTTTTAGTTAATGATAATTTAATAATAATAATAATAATAATAATAATAATAATAATAATAATAATAATAATAATAATAATAATAATAATAATAATAATAATAATAATAATAATAATAATAATAATAATAATAATAATAATAATAATAATAATAATAATAATAATAATAATAATAATAATAATAATAATAATAATAATAATAATAATAATAATAATAATAATAATAATAATAATAATAATAATAATAATAATAATAATAATAATAATAATAATAATAATAATAATAATAATAATAATAATAATAATAATAATAATAATAATAATAATAATAATAATAATAATAATAATAATAATAATAATAATAATAATAATAATAATAATTCCTTGGCCGGGATTTTTTTATTTAATTTAATTATTTAAAATTAATTCTGATGCCTTGGTAGGATTCCCCACTCGACCATTCACTGTTGGGTTCTAATTAACAGTGCTGTTCCTAAAGTGGCGCTGGGAAACAGTAACAAAGCCTACACAGAACACGAGGCTAATGGCCATAGTAGTCGACGCCGATGACACCAAATAAAAAAAAAAAAAATAATAATAATAATAATAATAATAATAATAATAATAATAATAATAATAATAATAATATTAATAATAATAATAATAATAAATAATAATAATAATAATAATAATAATAATAATAATAATAATAATAATAATAATAATAATAATAATAATAATAATAATAATAATAAATAATAATAATAATAATAATAATAATAATAATAATAATAATAATAATAATAATAATAATAATAATAAATAATAATAATAATAATAATAATAATAATAATAATAATAATAATAATAATAATAATAATAATAAATAATAATAATAATAATAATAATAATAATAATAATAATAATAATAATAATAATAATAATAATAATAATAATAACAATAATAATAATAATAATAATAATAATAATAATAATAATAATAATAATAATAATAATAATAATAATAATAATAATAATAATAATAATAATAATAATAATAATAATAATAATAATAATAATAATAATAATAATAATAATAATAATAATAATAATAATAATAATAATAATAATAATAATAATAATAATAATAATAATAATAATAATAATAATAATAATAATAATAATAATAATAATAATAATAATAATAATAATAATAATAATAATAATAATAATAATAATAATAATAATAATAATAATAATAATAATAATAACAATAATAATAATAATAATAATAATAATAATAATAATAATAATAATAATAATAATAATAATAATAATAATAATAATAATAATAATAATAATAATAATAATAATAATAATAATAATAATAATAATAATAATAATAATAATAATAATAATAATAATAATAATAATTGTAGCTGCCCAAGATCAAGTCCTAGCAACAAGATACTATCAGAAGAACATCTTAAAACAGAACGTTAACAGCAAGTGTAGAATGTGTTTTACAGCAGAAGAACACATCAGCCATATAATAGCCGGATGTTCTACGCTTGCTCCTTCTGAATACACACATAGGCACAACAAAGTTGCTGCATATATCCATTGGATTATGTGCAGAAACATAGGACTAGAGGTAACAAATAAGTACTATGAGCATATCCCGAATAAGGTTATCACTAAAAATGACATTGTTATTATGTGGGATATGCCTATAGTTACCGACAGGACAATCTTAGCCAACAGACCAGACATTGTACTGCACGATAAAAAAAACAAAACATGTCTTCTGATCGATATATCAGTTCCAGATGATTCAAACATCCTGAGCAAAGAATCAGAAAAATTAAGTAAATATAAAGACCTCCAGATTGAAGTGAGCAGGATGTGGAATACAAAAACAAAAGTAGTACCGGTTATAGTGGGAGCATTGGGTACAATAAAAACTGGTCTCAACAACTATCTGCAAATGCTTCCAGGCCAACCATCTAGAAACGAAGTGCAGAAAATTGCACTTATGGGAACTGCACATATATTACGCAAGGTGCTAGGGTGAAAACCTTTGATCTCTTGTTGGGATCTGGTTTCACCAGAAATACCGCCCAAAACTGTAGCGGCGAGAAGAACATAATAATAATAATAATAATAATAATAATAATAATAATAATAATAATAATAATAATAATAATAATAATAATAATAATAATAATAATAATAATAATAATAATAATAATAATAATAATAATAATAATAATAATAATAATAATAATAATAATAATAATAATAATAATAATAATAATAATAATAATAATAATAATAATAATAATAATAATAATAATAATAATAATAATAATAATAATAATAATAATAATAATAATAATAATAATAATAATAATAATAATAATAATAATAATAATAATAATAATAATAATAATAATAATAATAATAATAATAATAATAATAATAATAATAATAATAATAATAATAATAATAATAATAATAATAATAATAATAATAATAATAATAATAATAATAATAATAATAATAATAATAATAATAATAATAATAATAATAATAATAATAATAATAATAATAATAATAATAATAATAATAATAATAATAATAATAATAATAATAATAATAATAATAATAATAATAATAATAATAATAATAATAATAATAATAATAATAATAATAATAATAATAATAATAATAATAATAATAATAATAATAATAATAATAATAATAATAATAATAATAATAATAATAATAATAATAATAATAATAATAATAATAATAATAATAATAATAATAATAATAATAATAATAATAATAATAATAATAATAATAATAATAATAATAATAATAATAATAATAATAATAATAATAATAATAATAATAATAATAATAATAATAATAATAATAATAATAATAATAATAATAATAATAATAATAATAATAATAATAATAATAATAATAATAATAATAATAATAATAATAATAATAATAATAATAATAATAATAATAATAATAATAATAATAATAATAATAATAATAATAATAATAATAATAATAATAATAATAATAATAATAATAATAATAATAATAATAATAATAATAATAATAATAATAATAATAATAATAATAATAATAATAATAATAATAATAATAATAATAATAATAATAATAATAATAATAATAATAATAATAATAATAATAATAATAATAATAATAATAATAATAATAATAATAATAATAATAATAATAATAATAATAATAATAATAATAATAATAATAATAATAATAATAATAATAATAATAATAATAATAATAATAATAATAATAATAAATAATAATAATAATAATAATAATAATAATAATAATAATAATAATAATAATAATAATAATAATAATAATAATAATAATAATAATAATAATAATAATAATAATAATAATAATAATAATAATAATAATAATAATAATAATAATAATAATAATAATAATAATAATAATAATAATAATAATAATAATAATAATAATAATAATAATAATAATAATAATAATAATAATAATAATAATAATAATAATAATAATAATAATAATAATAATAATAATAATAATAATAATAATAATAATAATAATAATAATAATAATAATAATAATAATAATAATAATAATAATAATAATAATAATAATAATAATAATAATAATAATAATAATAATAATAATAATAATAATAATAATAATAATAATAATAATAATAATAATAATAATAATAATAATAATAATAATAATAATAATAATAATAATAATAATAATAATAATAATAATAATAATAATAATAATAATAATAATAATAATAATAATAATAATAATAATAATAATAATAATAATAATAATAATAATAATAATAATAATAATAATAATAATAATAATAATAATAATAATAATAATAATAATAATAATAATAATAATAATAATAATAATAATAATAATAATAATAATAATAATAATAATAATAATAATAATAATAATAATAATAATAATAATAATAATAATAATAATAATAATAATAATAATAATAATAATAATAATAATAATAATAATAATAATAATAATAATAATAATAATAATAATAATAATAATAATAATAATAATAATAATAATAATAATAATAATAATAATAATAATAATAATAATAATAATAATAATAATAATAATAATAATAATAATAATAATAATAATAATAATAATAATAATAATAATAATAATAATAATAATAATAATAATAATAATAATAATAATAATAATAATAATAATAATAATAATAATAATAATAATAATAATAATAATAATAATAATAATAATAATAATAATAATAATAATAATAATAATAATAATAATAATAATAATAATAATAATAATAATAATAATAATAATAATAATAATAATAATAATAATAATAATAATAATAATAATAATAATAATAATAATAATAATAATAATAATAATAATAATAATAATAATAATAATAATAATAATAATAATAATAATAATAATAATAATAATAATAATAATAATAATAATAATAATAATAATAATAATAATAATAATAATAATAATAATAATAATAATAATAATAATAATAATAATAATAATAATAATAATAATAATAATAATAATAATAATAATAATAATAATAACAAAAAGGGTGCATGAAAAATAGTTATGGATGTAAGGATCAACTACTGATTAACAAGATGATAATTGATAGCGCCAAGAGGCAACACAAAAACCTTAGTATGGGTTGGATAGATTACATGAAAGCCTTTGATAGTGTCCCTCATTCTTGGTTAATAGAAATAATGAACATATGTAAAATCGACAAGTCCCTTATACAATTTATAAAAAGAACAATGGATACCTGGAAAACTAACTTGATTTTAAATACAAAAAACGAAAAAATGGACATTGGATCAATCAATATTAAGTCAGGAATCTTTCAAGGAGACTCGTTATCGCCATTACTCTTTTGCATGGCCTTATTTCCACTGACAAGTGAACTAAATGAAACAAATAAAGGATACAAGATAAAGAATAACAAAAAACAAATAAATCATTTATTCTATGTAGACGACTTAAAACTATTTGCTAAAAATAACGAAGAACTACAACACCTCATAAAAATAGTAAAAGATTTTAGCGACGATATTGGAATGAAATTTGGAATAGACAAATGTGCAAAAATAACCATAGAGCGAGGAAAGGTGAAAAAAACAGAAAGCGTAATATTAGATAAAGACACGGAAATAAAAGAGCTAGCGGGAAATACGCCCTACAAATACCTGGGAGTAGAAGAAAAAGATGATATTGAGCACGAAAATATGAAAAAGAAAGTATCCAGAGAATACTATAGAAGAGTCCGGTGGATTTTAAATAGCCAATTAACGGGTAAAAACAAATTCACAGCAATAGGAACACTTGCAGTCCCGGTACTAGGCTATAGCTTTGGTATTCTTAATTGGAAAGAAACAGATATTCAGAAGATAGATACCAAAACTAGAAAATTACTGACGATCCATAATTTACTACATCCAAGAGCAGATGTAGATAGGCTATACCTTCCCAGGCAATCAGGAGGCCGAGGTTTAACAAGCATTGAAGAAACTTATAAATTAACAATTATCGGACTAGCAAAATATATAGAATTGAAGAGTGAGGACGGACTCATATCAATACTAAAAGAATATGAAGAAGAGCTAGTAACGGGAAAATCAATTCTTAAACGTGGAAGAAAACTGATCCGTGAAAACACCGAAGAGGATATAAATATAGACAATGAAAAGACAGTGACAGAAAATGTTAAAATACTAAAAAAACAGATTACACGAAAAATTGTACAAAAGAGAGAAGAGCAATACACAAACAAAGCAATGCACGGGCAATATGCAAGAGAAATGAAAAATGAAAATATTAACAATGAACTTACATTCAGTTGGTTAAAGCACGGATCCATCAAAGGAGAAACCGAATCACTAATAACCGCAGCCCAAGATCAAGCAATAACTACAAACTACATAAAAAAAAGAATACATAAAGCAGATGTAGATCCAAAATGTCGCATCTGCAAGCAATATGACGAAACCGTAAGGCATATAATGACAGGGTGTCCAATATTAGCCAGCAAAGAATACATTACCCGCCACAATAAAGTATGTACAAGCTTGCACTATAATATATGCAAACACTACAAAATAATTACGGAAACAAATTGGTACGACCATATTCCTAAAAGCGTCGAAACCAAAGATGACATAACAATAATCTGGGACACCCAAGTACAAACAGACAGAACAATTAATGCCAATAAGCCAGATATAATAATCAAAGACCTAGGCCAAAAAGTCTGCTATAT